>CM051257.1:26010296-26100296 GCA_027921565.1 Artemia sinica
TTCACCCATTGCCCCCCCCTAGATTTTAGGGTATTTTTCTTCTGCAACCATTTTGTTTCATACTAGAAGCAAGCAGTAATTAACATCATGAGGCCTGATTTAGTAGTTACCAAAGGGGAATGGTAACGGTACTCTTCTTTGGAGGCGGAGAATTGCAGTTCAAACCGCCGTGTGGTAACGATATGACAGTGAAGAAGTTCAATCTTATTACTAGATTGTAAAATTCCATTAAAAAAAAGAATGATAATATGACAATTTTACATCCAGGTATACACGTAGCCTATATTAACTCTTTGAAGCAGACCAGACATGTGCGTGAGGATCTGACCTTGGGTTCCGGCTCCCTCCTGATATCTCTTGACTTTTACGATTTGATCAACAGCTTCGAACTTCGTTTTAATTCGCATGTTTTTGCAGTTTCAAAATTTTTATCCCCTTCACCCGAAATTTGGACTTCCTCCAAAATGAGCACCTCGGTACTTGTACGATATAGGCCCGACCAGTCAAGTTGTTCATCCATTGACACATTGTAGAACCACTTTTTTTCGTTAGTACATTTCAGCTTAGCGTGAGACAAGACAAAGAGAAGTGACAAAATAGATGGGAAATATATAATTTGGGCTGTATATTTGCACATTAGGGGTTGGGGGGGGGGGTAAAGTATTTGGACAGTGTGAAGTTAGAAAACAATTGTTAATTTTTTAATATGCAGAATAATTGTACCTAATACATTAGACATGCAGACCCGCTATACTTTAACCCCCCCCCCCTCTATTGTGCAAATATATAGCCCAAATTTGTTTTAAGTATAACATTCTTATCATACTGAGGTATATTTCATGAGGATTGAGCGTCAGAGAAACATGTTCTACTTAGATGAAGAAAATTAGGTCGGGGCCATATCATACAAGTACCAGCACCTCTGCAAGTGGCTACATTCTGCTCCTTGGGGATAACCTTACAATTTCCAATAAAATGTTAATAGATGTATACAACCAAAAATTTTGATACAGGCTTTTGATACAATATGCAACTTCCTTCCGTACAATTCCCTATTTTTAACGTACTTATTTAGTGGCTACTCACTCCAGAGGGAAAATGCTAAACAAGTAAAAGTGAGACCATTAGATTCCTTATTTTACGCTATTTCCAAATATCTTGGTCCCTTTTCTGACAGTGTACCTCAGCCCCACCCCCGACGGTCCCATATATAGACTCTAGGAATATATAAAACTAAAGAAACACTAAAACTATGAAATTGTTAATTTGTAATACGCAACATGTTTCTTCGTATCAGATTATAGTGTTTCCCTCCGATGATATCCGCTTTAAAAATGATTTCAAACACAAAAAGTCACCGAATAATTACATCGAATTATTACGAAAAACTTTGATGCAAGCTATTTATTCATTCTTTAACTTCTTTTTAGTAAAATTCGCGATTCTTTCAGTCTATAAATGCCCCTCCAATGACATTCCTAATGCTTCCAAATTTTACCAAAAGAACTGTCTTTTCAGAAACTCCCGAGCATAGCCCATGCTTCAACGGACGGCTGAACCCCATCCAAGCTTCGTTCTGGAGGGGTCTTGTCCCCCCGCTCTCTACGTCTATGTATCCTTCCTCTACCTCTAAATTTGGCTGCGAGCAACAATGTATGAATGCAAAATACATAGCGAAATCACCCTCATGCTTTAGTTCAAAGACCGTAACCTAAATCAATCAATAAATCAATCAGAACAAATACTTACGGAATCTTGTTTTCAGGGTCATTTTTTGAAGACCGTCATCCCGATTGTTGTACACAACAACTGCTGAAGCGTTACTTGCAAAGGCCGCCTCAATTTTTCATCAAAATAACATTTGCCTCTCCGCACCAAGGCAACCCAGTTTATATTTTCTGGATGATTTTTAAATCGTTTTTCACATCCATAGTCAGTACCATTATTTACAATATGAAATAATTTCCCCCAGACAATACCAATTTTTCCAGTACCAAATTTAGCCAGCTCACCACGCTCTGTTATTGTTACCATATTCTTGTCATCCCAATAAGTTATATTCATATTTGCCATAATATAATCATCACTATTTGACGTCCAATCAATAGTTGGGACTTGATTATCCATGCAGTCGATCCAAAAAACACAATAAACTAATAGGCAGAAAAAATACGATTTCATGTTTTGTAAAAAAAAAACAATACACAAAACCGAGATTATGCTACTAACAACCGAGCTGGAGTGTAGCATGAACTCTTATAACCTCATCCTAGAAACCACTTTGTCAAAGCACTACTGATTCCCAGATATACAACATGACATTCTCGGAGATGCGCTAACGAATGTATTTAACTTGCGTTCAGCACAAAAACTATCTGAGTCTGAAAAATTACGTAAAGCGGGTACGGGTATATGGCCTTAGCATAAGGTTTTTGTTAAGATTTTTAGCATGTATGGTTCGCATATCAGCATATGGTACCTTTTACCATTATTCACGATCAGTCCCAAGATAGTATTGTCATTGACCGATGTTTTTGGAAAAAAGGAAGTTGCTGACGTAGTGGTACCTTCTCAGAATAAGGCTTAGGGGGGTCGAAAAATGAAAGTGAGAAAACTTTCGAAACAACTTCTCTGGGATGGAAAAGTCCTCTCTTCAAAATGGAGACAACTAGTTTATCACGGAACACTGATTTAATAAAAAAGAGAAAATTTTCACAATCGGCTTTTTTCTTTCAGACTTTATATCTATCATTTGCGGACCTTTCATAGTACTGAGTAAGGCCTCCATAAAATACCATTAATTGTTGAATGTTTTTCTAAATTACCCGTATTTTCCATATAATTAACTTCTTCTCCAATCTTTACAAATCAGCCCTCCCCCACAACAACAAAAACTGCATATACTACTTACCTGGGGTGAAATGCACTAAGATCAGTCAAAGACCTCTCCCCTTAAAAATGCTATGCATAACAATATTTTCATTTAAGAATTTTGATTTCCCTGAAAACGCAATGGATTTTTTATCCAGAAAGTCTGATACCCCTGAAAAAAATAGTTATTTTCCATTTTTTAATCGACAAAGCTCATCTATTTTCTTTCTATATTTTGACTACTCTTACTATGTGCCAGCTATTTAAAACTTGGAACTCTCTGAAGGGCGAAGAACAGCTCCGAGAGGACATATAATTTTTTTTCTTACTACGTAAAACTTAGTCTTCTTGGGTTTAAAAACTACCTTGCATAATTCTTTATAGAACTTACTTTTTTGTTTTTAAATTTTCCACAGGGGGTATTTTTTTGGGGGGTGGGTTAAACGCCAGCCACTGTACTGAATACAGAGCAGCAGAGCAGAAATAAAACATGGAACTAAAAACAAAAGAAACCTGCAGTTAAAACAACACAATTGATTGGGAAACTTTGTTAAAAGGGAATTTAAACTATGTATATTTGATTTAGGGTCCCCCTAAATGCAGGGCATAGCTACATTATTTTTATTGAGAGGCAAGAGAGGGTACTATTGAAGTAGGTGCTATCCAAGCGGTAGTGAAGAAGAGTAACTATTTAACAAATACATTACTTGGTGAATCTAAAAACATTACGAATACATTATAAACAATAACCATACATTAAACAATCATAACTATAAGTTCTGGTGCTTGGCTTGTACTGATATTGTCAGCAATGAGTTGCTGCAGACGACAGTAGTATACCGTAAACAAGCTTTCGGGTGGGCAAAGGTGAATGTCGTATACCGGCTTTTTTCAGCCAGATTCGCCACTAATGCTGTAGTACATATCCCCCCTCCACTTTCCCCGACCCCCACGCTCAGCACAGGATGCTCAATCTCATAATTGAACCAAGCTGTTTTCTAATAGCCCCGGGCATCGCCCTATTCATTGCTCGTAATTCTGAATGGATTCTGACTCTGTAAAATTTAATTTGTTGTACTAAACTCATAATATCCGTGATTTATTGAAATACTATTATTGAATTTTTATTATTTTTTTTTGGGGGGGGGGTCGCCGAATTATACTAATAAATAGCATTGATATCAGCGGGCCACATAAAGCCGAAACAAAAATCAAAGGCAGGGCAATAGCGCTGTCTAAGTAAAGATACAGGATAAGTCAAAGTTATACCACAGATTGTGACATCATATTGTGACATATTCCCCATATTTAAATAGCGACGTATTTTAAATTTTAAAGTATTCGAAAAATAAAGCTAGAATTGTTAACTTATCCGTTGGGCATTGTTTGACAAAGAATATCCTGAAAATCTGAACAATTCTTGGCATCGTTGCGGCAGAAACCGTAAATTAATTAGAAATTGCCTGGCATGTCAATTGAAAGGGAAATTGACTCCGAGAGTTTGAAAATTAGCCTACCTTCCCCTTTGTATGTTTGTTTAAAAAACGAATTCTGTAAAATTACACAAAAGCTTTTCTTGTGTAATTCAAGGTACGGGGGGTATACATTTCCAGTGGGGGTTACACCGAGTATCGTTTTTATGTCTATAATTCCCTTTACAAGCAAAGCACGGTCTCCTGGTGCTACATGATAAAATTGACAACAATACAAAAAGAGAATGGTTGGTACCGCTAATACGTGTAAACAAAATTTTCTAAATTGTGAGAAAAATGTACATATTTTGTTTAAATTCACTTTATTCTATTGTCAGCAGACATTTTGTACGACACGCTGATGCAAAGATAAATGTCCCACCAATAGCGCTGGCGTTGTGTGAAATGCGACTAATTTAAGTCATAATTCTTAGCACATTTATGTCAGTTCTTTTTTTGGAGCTGGTTAAAAGAAATATTTAGAAAAGCGAAAATAGCGGGAAGTAAGCATGGTTTTATACATAGAGGCAGTTAAAATATTTATGCGTTAGTATGTGAATCCAAAACGCAAGGAATAGGACGTTATCAGTGCTTATTAGGCATTTCAATGACAAATAAGAAAATCACAGTTTTAATTAAATACTGGAAATAAAAAGTAATACAAATAAATGATTCCTGGAGCGGATACACCTCTACCATATTCCATGACCAAACAACAACCGATTTGATATATCTAGTAACAGTGCGAATATCATTACAAAAGCGCTAAGTCTTATTTTCTTTTTCATTCAAGACATTATATTCACTTTATATCTGCCTTCTTATTCTGCAATGATTCCTTTTCTGTCCTATTTGCAGATGTAGAGGGTGTATTCATTTCCACTTTTGAAAGTTTTAAACAAGAAAAATCTAATCCTGAACTGATAGATTTTAAGAAGTAATAGCACCTTAGATATTAGCGAAAAGATTTCCCGAGCAAATGTGGCGAAACAGGAAGCATAAAACATTTTTAAATTTTACCGTTAACTAGGCTCAAATTTTTACTTGATGTCAAGCTTTCAAAGGCAGTATATTTGGAAAAATATTAATGTGGAACATATTATTAAGTGTAATGGACCGCTATTTTTCTAGTTTTCCTTATGCTAAAAATGAGCATGGATTAATATTAATAATACAAAAAAAAATCTGTTCAAAATAAAGAGCAAATTTGACACTTAAACGAGCAACAGTTTAAAGCTAATTGATAAATTATAGTTTTTTCCAAATTATTAAGGGGGGGGGGGGCAACCGTTCCCATTACCCCCTCAACGACACAACTGCCTAAATAAGGGACCCTAATTGAAAAGACAACCCATTTTTAGTCATTTTTTAGAAAATTCAACCCAGACTCCTCCTAAGATTTTACTTGCAGCAGGACCAGGCACTTTTCGTAGGGGGATGGAATTTTAGTACTTGTGTATTATGCCCCACTCACTCAAGTTTACGCTGTGTAAAATTCGAGAACATACCGTTTTTTTTGTTAGTTTCTTCGTCACTTAGAAATGAATTTGCGCTATAGATTTGCACATTAGGGGGGGGGGGGTAATTATTCTGCATATTAGATAGATAGACAAATAAGTGTATTTTAAAGCCAAATATACGACCATGAACACAGTAAAATAACATAAATGAATATAGTGAATGGCGGGGGGGTTTACCCCCCCCCCTCCCAAAAAAAGAAAAGAAAAATGGCCTCCCCACGAAAAATACCCCCTCCTCGGAAATACACTCGTGGAAAATACCCTTCCCCCCCCCCGTGGAAAATAAGGTTTCTAAATTTGAAACTTTTATTTGAGTTTTTTTTTATAATATACGAAAGGAGTTGCCCCTTCCAGAAGACCTTGCTCTTTATACTAAAGTTTTGACTTTTTGTCCTAATTCTTCAAGAGCGATTCGTGAAACACAACGGCCGTTTGATTAGAATAATAAGCTTTGTTTTAAAATTCTATTTAAAAAAAACTGTAGCGTAAAGCGCGAGGTCTTGAGAAGGAGGCAGGACCCCTTTCATATACGTAATAATTTCTGTTCGTTTTTAAGTTTTGATGTTGCTCTTATACTTTCAGTTGAAAAACTTGTTCTTTTTTTTTATTTAATTACTTAGAGATAGTATTTGCAAATGGGTAACATAGGGAACAAGTTTTTTTAAAGAAAAGTAAAGAGTCTCATTAAACCAAAAATGAGCAGAAATAAAGTAAATCTTCAAAGTAAAAACTATGGAGTCTAATAGAAAAAAAAAATAAAAGATATAAAATATTTATTTTTCTATGGAAAAGACTATGTCAATAAAATACGAAAAGAAATTAATTTAAAAATCTTTCTTCACAAAACAAGTTTGTCAAAGAATTTAAGAGCATTATTAAGCCAAAAATGAGTAGAAATAAATTCAAATAACTTTTCAAGCGTAAAACTCCCACAAATCACCATCAATAAATGAATTAAACCCAAAACGAACAGAAATTACAATAAATAACCGATTCGAACTCAAAACGAGCAGAAATTAACATGAGTAGGGCTGAAGAACCCCCACAGCTTCGTAAGAACAGAACATAATTTGCACTTTACTGAAAACAAAAACATTTTAAATGTTTTCACTTTTTTGACTTTAATAAATAAAGAAGTATTAAGACTATAAGGAATAAATATCAGAATACGTATAATAAACTGACAATACACGTTTATTTTATTTAGTAAAGTCCAAATTATATTCTGGTCTTGAAACGACATGGGTGTTGTCAACCCTACTCCTTTTAATTTTTGCTCGTTTTGAGTTTGACTAGGTTATCTATTGTAATTTCTGTTCGCTTTGGGTTTCTTTTATTGGTGAAATAAATAAGCAGAAATAAAGTCAAATAATGTTCAAAGTAAAGACCATGGAGTCTAATATTGGGTTTATTGGGTTATAATAATACTGGGTTATAAGTTTAATTGGGTTTCTTTTAATGGTGATTTGTAGTAGTTTTACACTCGGAAGATAAGAAAAACAAACTCGTAGAATTTTACAACGCTTTCGTCCGTAATAAAAACTTAAACAATAAGAATTTGTTGGTTCCGAAAGCCAATTATCCTTTCAAAGGAAAGCTAAACCTTCTTTAACTTTTTGGTGCCACTTAATTTTGATGATTGTTCGCCTACATTTGTTTTATTTGGCACCCGCTGCTGCCATTTTTTTCCGCGGGGGGGGGGGGGGGGGAGTGGTATATCCCGGGGGGAAAACGCCTAGAACCCGTCAATTCATACATGATAACAGCACATTTCTAAGAAGTTATTTGGTTGTTTCAAAATTATGAAGTCTTTACGGCAGTGCCACATTTTCGTCAGTGTTGCAAAACTGTACCATGAATACGATTAAGCGAAATTAATTGGTTGAAGTTGACAATGTTTTTGTTCGTAACACTGACAATTTATAGGTTCCCGAAGAAAACTATACATTCAAGGGAAATCTACATCTTCTTAAGCTGTTTAAGTGCGATTTTTTTTTAGCTCGTTCTTTCCCTCGCATTTTTTTTAACTTGGCACCCACTGCCCCAAACACTGCATAACTACATATTTACGTCAAAATTGTTATTAGCAATGATATTTGAATTTGCCAAAAAAATCGAACGGTGTTTTGCACAAAATAATTTTTATTTTTCAATTTTTCAAACTAAAACACCAAAACAGGGTATTTTTCAAAACAATAGCAAAAGAATACAACTTTCTATGGAAATGCCAAAAACAGTATTTTTAAAATCTAGGGGGAAAGGGCCTCTCTGGTCCCCAATTGGCACCACTTGAGTGGGTGGCCAATCTTTGTCCTTGCCTCTTCTAGCTATGATCGTTGATATCTCCCATGGTGTAACTTCAAACATCACAGGAATTCGAGAAAACAGATGTGTTAGATGCCGCCTATCGATCACCATGAGGAAAAAATGCTCAGCTATTTCTTTTGTTTCTAGTATGGAGAGCTGTTTAAGACAAATGTAACATAGAGTTAGTCAAGGTGATATCAAAAAGATTATTTGGTATTGAAGATCACTGTGTTTTTTTCACCGTTTTATCAATGCTCAATGTAGCTATTTTGTAAAAGGACGCACAAAGTTGAGAGTCCGTCAAGTACTTTAATGTTAAAATCCCAAAAACTTAAAAAGAATAGGACCTGATCAATTTGGCTTCTGAACGGCACATATCAATGAAAAAAACCTTTCATTCAATTAATATAATCACGTGTAATGCAAAGTAAAAGTTCATTCACATAAAATAAAACATTAATAATAAAATTAAAACCTTAAACTTTTAGTCAATGAAATACACTAATTCAAGGAAATATTCAGTCATCCATAAAATAAAATTGCACAAATCCAAATATACTTTGAAAAAAAATCATTGACCAATACTTACAAATGAAACTGGTGGGAAAGACTGAAAATACTTTTGCTGAGACAATTGAAAGGCAATTCAACTTTTTTTTAATAATTTAGGAAGATTAGTTAGAAAGCAAATGCTGATATTAGATATTCCCTAAGAAATAAATAAAAAACTAAAATTTTCTTAACATATCTAGAATTGCCTTCCTATTCTCCTATCTTTCTTTGGGGTTTCGAGACTAATAGATTCATGACCCTCTTTTAGAGAGGTTCAGAGACAGAACTCGTTCATACCCATTGTGGATTTTCAGCATTTTCTCAGCTTGGATATCTCATTGGAGCTCATTAGCATTTTCAAAATGAGGCCACTTCTGCTCAACTTAAAAGTTCAAATAATGAGTTTACTGGCATCCAATTCAGAGGCGTCACTAGCCAAAATGTTAGGGTAAGGCAATGGATTTTACCGACTGGTTGGTCATTTTTACCGACTGATTTTGGTGATATTACTGTTAAAAAACTTCTTTTTTTTTCCTTTTTTACCGACTGAGGTTGATCTTCTCTGGCATATTTTTGTTATATATTTCCATCCGCTCATTTACCCTAGTAAAAAAATTGATCCAGTAAAATAGTGGCACTTTGCGCCACTATTTTACTGACTCATTTTTTTTTACCGACCGACTGAAAATATCAGAAGGGGGCGTCCACACACACGTGACGTCCTTGATCTTATTATCAGTATGCATAAAGGAATCTTTTTGGATTGTCCACCGAAATAATTGAGCAGGAATCACATCGTCGCAGCCAAAAGCTTCAGAGGCGACTGGAGATTCTTCTTGGGCACCTCTGTAGGCATAGGAGAAATTAAGGTCTAAAGTAAGGGCCCAACACATTATGAAGGGGAGGGGGCTAGATTCGAAAAAAACAGGCAAATTATATTCAAAATACGGGGAATTATTCAAGAACTAGATATTTTTTTTTTTGGGGGGGGGGCTCCCCATCCCTTCAGTGCATACATACCTGTCTTTTTATCTTAACCAAATGGCTCCAAAAAAGGACTTTTTATTTCAAATGATAAGCCAAAAACTGAGGCTACTTTTAATTCATTCATCAGGCTCCTTACCTTCCTTACAGAGCTTGATACTTGCATGCGTTAAAGTGTTTGCAGCTTCTTATATCGAAGTCCAATATATTTAAAGCAGAACGAGAAAGTAAATCAAACACCACAAACCAAGATTACAATCTTGATTTGGTACGCCACTTTTCACTTTAAATAATGAAATACTTCTAAGCGGAATGAAAAATAGTAGAATAATATTGCTGTATTCCAGCTGCACACCTTTTAGTTTAGAATTTCTTTTAGTAAGCCTGTGACTGTAAATTTACCGCACATTTCACTTGGTAGAATAGAAAAAAGCAATACAGTTAAACGGAGAAATGAGGAAGGACAGTGTTTCAATAAGGACACTCAAACTATTCCACGCTACATTAGCGATACAGCAGCTCTCAAAATTCTTTACAACCTTTATGTTACTCAGAATCATTAGCTAGATTTTCTTCAGATTTTTTAAAACCGTCTTTTCTCTGTTTTCACGACAGGTCCGTAATTAAGAGGCTTATTTGGAACATATTTTTTTAGTCCAAAAGATTTATTTAATTATAAAAACTGGACCAATCTCCAAATTCTATTTTCACGTTCAACGAAAAGCTGCAAAATAAGTTCTGGTGCATTGACAAAAAGCCTCCTGAGTCCAGAAAGCAAGCACTTGGGAACTAAAAAAATCCGCTTAGCTAATGGTTTTGGCAACATTCTATTTTTAGAGGAAGAGGAAGGAGTTCGAGCCTTGAAAAGCAGTTTGACCCAAGGATTATTCAGAATCTTAAGTACACAGCGGAAATAATTTAAGGAAAGAATACTAAGACCCAGAGGAGAGAGGATGTTTTTTACGGGACGAAAAACCATATAACAAGTTTAGAACCCCCCTCCGTAATTCAGTTTCGCGAAGGCGTGTTTCATTACGTGCATACCCTGTATAATCCACTTTTGGTGAAGCTTAGTGCATCATATGCGGTTTTTGTCATCAATTCGAAAGAAGAAGCCCCCAAAAGAAGAAAAAAGGTAAAAAGAACAAAAACTCGCTTTAAAACTGTTTTTTTTTTATTATTCTTGTAATTTATGGGTACGGTATGGTTCTCCTATATTTACTACGCCTATATTAAAATAACACCAAATTTTAGAATTTAGCATTACCTATATAGCCCCATACGCTTTAAATCGCTTGTAAGCAAAAGGCTAATAATTGCAAAAGGCGCATACTCCCTTCATATTGGGTTATTTCAAATTTACGAGTAGTATGTTTAATGTAGTTTTATCATTAATTGTATATATTTTATCTGCATTCCGTATTCCATTTCATACATTGAAAACTGGTAAGACTTAGAGTAGTTAAATCTACATTATTTTTAAAAATATGCGGAAAATTTATAATATTGTTTCCGTCAAGTTTTTCATATTTATATCTACGATATATTTTTGCGTGGCATTCATTTTTATGACTAACAGAAAAATTACTAATCTTCCTTCATTGTGCTAGAATTAATTTTTTTTCTAATCCATTCAGGTTTTCTCCTGAAAAGTCGACATTTTCCGACGTATATAAGGTGATTCAACTAGTTGAACGTTGGATACGCTGCCCAGAAAGCTTCAATAGCGCTCATAAATATACATTATACGTTTGGGGGAGAAAAATAGATGGACAAAATCTCCTTCATTTTTTTACCCCTATTGCCCAAATTTTTGTGAACTCAACATGTTTTTCCCCTATATTTTATTTGTGTTTTGTATTCTATTTTATATTCTGCAACTGGTAAGAGATATACTACTACTACTACTACTAACAACTCACCGCAGCACCAAGCCGCCTGAGGCCAACAGAGCTACGCACGCTCCTCCATCCCAATCTATTCAAAGCCTCCCTTTTTACACCCGCCCATGAAGTTCCCATTTCCTTTAAATCCTTTTTTATGACGTCCTCCCACCCCAGACGAGGACGACCTGCTTTCCGTTTAGCTCTAGACGGTTGGTCGAAAGAGCAATCTTCGGCAATCTGTCATCCTTCATCCGCACAACGTGCCCTAGCCTAGGTAAGAGATAAAATATTTAAACTTCAAGTTTTTTTAAAAAAAACTTGAAGTCTGCCAAGTTGGCACAACAATCGCTAAGAACACCGCTGTACCAATATAATAGTTTATAATGACAGCTGGCAATTCTTATTGGATTATCAATAGTGAGGTCAATTCGACTTGAACAGAGCTAAAAAAAAAAGTTCAAACCCGCCAATATTCGTATCCCTATTCGTTTATTCAAACAGCTACAGTCCCCAAAAGAAGAAAAAAGGTAAAAAGAACAAAAACTCGCTTTAAAACTGTTTTTTTTATTATTCTTGTAATTTATGGGTACGGTATGGTTGTCCTATATTTACTACGCCTATATTAAAATAACACCAAATTTTAGAATTTAGCATTACCTATATAGCCCCATACGCTTTAAATCGCTTGTAAGCAAAAGGCTAATAATTGCAAAAGGCGCATACTCCCTTCATATTGGGTTATTTCAAATTTACGAGTAGTATGTTTAATGTAGTTTTATCATTAATTGTATATATTTTATCTGTATTCCGTATTCCATTTCATACATTGAAACTGGTAAGACTTAGAGTAGTTAAATCTACATTATTTTTAAAAATATGCGGAAAATTTGTAATATTGTTTCCGTCAAGTTTTTCATATTTATATCTACGATATATTTTTGCGTGGCATTCATTTTTATGACTAACAGAAAAATTACTAATCTTCCTTCATTGTGCTAGAATTAATTTTTTTTCTAATTCATTCAGGTTTTCTCCTGAAAAGTCGACATTTTCCGACGTATATAAGGTGATTCAACTAGTTGAACGTTGGATACGCTGCCCAGAAAGCTTCAATAGCGCTCATAAATATACATTATACGTTTGGGGGAGAAAAATAGATGGACAAAATCTCCTTCATTTTTTTACCCCTATTGCCCAAATTTTTGTGAACTCAACATGTTTTTCCCCTATATTTTATTTGTGTTTTGTATTCTATTTTATATTCTGCAACTGGTAAGAGATATACTACTACTACTACTACTAACAACTCACCGCAGCACCAAGCCGCCTGAGGCCAACAGAGCTACGCACGCTCCTCCATCCCAATCTATTCAAAGCCTCCCTTTTTACACCCGCCCATGAAGTTCCCATTTCCTTTAAATCCTTTTTTATGACGTCCTCCCACCCAGACGAGGACGACCTGCTTTCCGTTTAGCTCTAGACGGTTGGTCGAAAGAGCAATCTTCGGCAATCTGTCATCCTTCATCCGCACAACGTGCCCTAGCCTAGGTAAGAGATAAAATATTTAAACTTCAAGTTTTTTTAAAACGCAGAATATTTGTAATGTTGTTTCTGTAATAGTATTTCTAATTCATTCAGCTTTCCTCCTGAAAAGTCGGCATTTTCCGATATTCATAAGGTTACTTGGATAGTTGAGCATTGAGTACGCTGCATAGAAGAACACTTCAATAGCACTCCTAAATATACATAGGCGTACACATGTCATATATTTAAAAGGAGGGATAAATGGAGAGAATTTTCTTTATTTTTTTGCGTTTTCATGTGGTTTCTCAAAATTTCCCCAAAGGAAATGAGAAGGATCCATAAGACCATAAAGCTTTAAGTGGCCACCACCCTTTCCATTTTGTGCGGGTATTAAAATATAAAGCACTTTATGTATAATTTAAATTAAATCAACAAAAAAATCTTTTCGAGACAAAAATGAAGGAATTATAACTTCTGTATGCAGATATTCATTTGACTTTTCATTTTAGAACTCTTATTCTGTTTTATTGTACGGTAATCACTATCCAGAATTGAATTGATAGTAACTATATTTTCTATATTTAATCCAAATCAGGGATGATCTAAAGAATTTGATACTGGAAGCCATGTTGCTCTTAGACAGTAGGCCTGTAGTTCAATACCAAAACGATTATACCACTGAGAATATTAATGTGTAGAAGGATGGTTTACGGTATCGGGCGTGGATATTCTTTACATATTCACCAAATGCCTGTTTTACTCGGTAAATTCATCCTTGGTGGCAAGTCAAAACTAAGTCTTCAGCAATTGTTTTTTACTTATCATATGCTCTGACCTGCCTGGCACCAACTGACAATGAAGCACCTTCGGAGGACCCTAGTTCGATTATAACTGAGCATGTAATTTCAATCAGTCAGTTGGCATCAATAGAAAATATGTATTTTATTTTAATAACATAAATGAAAATCAAACAGAATTTAAAGACTTAACTGTTCTTTAACAAATGACGAATATCTTTCGGTATTTCAAAGCAATTCATAGTTAAATTTTAACCATCAAATTAGAAAAAGTACTTGTAAAACAAAGTTTCAAAAATAAAAATTTATTTACAGAAGAGTAATCGTTTACAGAGAGAAAAAAGAAAGTCACTTTAAAGAGGTTCGCAGACAAGTAAGTTATCCTCACTTAAGCTTTAAAACTTATTTTGAAGGGCATTATACGCAACACATTCTTTCGGTTCCAATGTTAATGAACCTAAAACTTTTGGCATACACATACCAAGCGCGGAAGGCTTCCAGGCCCCTTTCCTCCAAATTTAAAAGCTCTACGATTTTTTTTAAATTAAAACTACTAGCAAGTTACTGCAGCACCAAAGTCACCAAAGCCCGCCACAGCTACGCACGCTCCTCCATCCCAATCTATTCAAAGCTTACTTCTTTACACCCTCCTAAGAAGTTGCATTCGCTTAAATCTTTCCATATGACATCCTCCCACCATGGGCGTCCCTAGACTCATTTCATTGGGGGGGGGGGAGGGGCGATCTTCGTAAATTTTACTGAATCGATACCTGATTTATGCCGAATTTTCTGTAGAAATCAAGAATTTTGCTAAATTTCGGGCAATTTTGCAAAACCTTCGACGAAAATTTTACCGAATGCCAAAACCGTTGGAGGGGCTGCACGATGATGTTCAATAATTTCAAATAGTTTATCGGCTTTTACGAACACCCCCCCCCCCCATAAAAAATCCTACTCTCATGTCTGCTTCTTTATTTTTCATCAGTAGAATAAAGTTTCCAACCAAAGGATAGCAAAATTGACAAACAAATTAGTTTACCTGTTACACCAAACACTAGCATTATAGGTGGCACGGATAGCTCAAGGGAATTCATAATCCCTGAATAGATACCACAGGTGTGTTTCAGAATACATTCTTGATTAATGGTCATCAAAGTTGTTATATCAACGATTAACAATCGTGGTCGCAGCACTAGCTGCAACCTAGTAAAGATTTTTATAAAGATCGTTACGCGGACGTGGAAATTTTTATTTTGGGTTTGGTTCTATCCTCGTCAAATGCTTCATTGCATTTATTATAAGCAAAGAAACAAAACAAAAATATCTTTGATTTTCGAAAGAAAAACTGAATGTCAATTAAACTAAATATAGGAAATTACCCAAAACGGTCTTTTCTTGTCTGAATCCGGGTATGGGGGGATTGCGTTTCCGCGGGGGGAATACGCCTGACACGGTTTTGTGTCTAAAAAACACCCCTCTGGTACTTTGTTATTGATCAATGATGATAAGCAGCCTTCAGTGTAAATTGATTGATAACCAATAAATTCAGCCTTTAAAAGGTTTGTGATGCATATAAGTGGGTGACATTGCAACCGGTTTGCTTTTATAGTGATACCGCTTAGACTATTTTGAACAAAATGGCTATCTCAAAATTTTGAAGGGGGTCTTTGGGAGGAGGGCAGCTAAAAGAGGCTTATAGCAGTATCAAGTGCTTATAATTTCGTTCTATCCATTTTATTGAAACGAAAATAATATCGGACAATAAATCATTATTCATGATAATAGTTCTGCAACACAGCCCAGAAGAATGGTGGCGACAATGGTGGTAATGCAGAAGCAGACCTGAACAATCAGTTTTACCTGCTTCAAGCACCTTAGACTTGCCCTCCGATCATTGTCTGACCCTGACCATGCCCTGAAAGTTTCAACTTATTACCCTCAGCTGTCACGGGGCTATTGCTGAATACACCCTACTGGCAATCTTTGCAGGTAACATTGGAGAAAAAGCGCAAGAAGCGCGCCAAATCATATGCTGTCAATTAGTCTACTTAGGCAACACGTCTATTATTCAACTACTCTATTAGTACGTTGCAGCTGACAAAATGATTAGTTATCTAATCAGAAGACTTACCTGTCCTTGTAGTTTCTAAGCTATGAGATCGATTTGAAATGGTAGTTGAAAATAACAGGTTTCTTTGTACAGTAACAAAACATAAACAGAAGAAAACGCCCGAAAAAACTAAACAAATTGGGATTGATCCAGCAAATTAATCTGATAATGTCATAAACGAGGAGAATTAAAACGAAATATATCAAGACTTAGAGGTGGAGGCAATATTATTTGATTCAGACACTATTGGCTCAGCTGAGGAGGAATGCAATTTCTCAATCGACATAGAAAGCTGTTCTAGTCCAAATATAAGCTCTCTCATTGTGTCAACAGGGGGAGTTTCACCCTCTTTTGAAGACGAATTCCGACTACGCTTAGCTAGCAAATCAAAATGCATTTTCGCAAGCTTTTCCTGTTGATCTCGAATAGCCATCATTTGCTCTAGGCTTCCATCATTACCTGAAAGCACATAAAATTATTATGTCTCAGGAAGCAAAGGCTATAAAACAGAGAAAATTAGAAAGGATACTATTTTCAAAGTAAAATTACAAACGTATATTGAGTATTTTATTGATACAGTCCTGGATCCAAAGATTTCTAGCGCTAGAAGGCTTTAAGAATAGAATATTATTTGGGGCACATCTTTTCCAATGAGACGTTGATTTTGTTCATTAGACAATTCGTTATAAAGAATTCATCATGTCTTCTTTTCGCATTGCCCCACAAATTGTATCAAGGTTCATAGCACCAGCAATAACATTGATATACCGCTAGCATAGACAATTATCACTTTTAAAACAGCTCAAACTCCCATTTAGAACTTTGAACCTTTAAATCTAATAAGAAATATCTTAATAGTTTGAAATAAGAAATTTAGATTCTATTTGATTACTTCGGCTGCGAACTTTTTTACACATTAACTGACCAGCAAAGGCAGTGTTGTCACTCAACCAGCACGCATCCTTTTAAACAAAATAGGGTATCCCGAAAAGATGCCATCGCCTATATGTTTTTTTGATTTTGTTCGTGAATATGTATCTCATCTTATATTTTATTTTCCGCGTATTTTTTCGTCAGTAAAGTCTCAAAAACTTTTTTAGTATGAATATTGACGTAGTCAACCAAAGATTTTTTTTCTGCGAACAACTTTTATTATCTTATCTTTTAAATAATCATTAAAGTTAGGTTCTGTTAAGA
Source organism: Artemia sinica (assembly GCA_027921565.1). Lineage (NCBI taxonomy): Eukaryota > Metazoa > Arthropoda > Branchiopoda > Anostraca > Artemiidae > Artemia > Artemia sinica. Next base: position 26,027,517 of record CM051257.1, read on the forward strand.
AAGTTGAAGACTTTACCTTGAAATTTGCTTTTAAAAGGCTAGAAAAAAGCAATAAGAAGCAGCGGGATCAACAGGAAGACCCAGTGAAAGATCCAGGTGGAGGGCGAAGAGTGATATCCCATAATGTAAGGGCAAATCACAGCTCTTAGTGCACAACTTCAAAGCTTTTCTCGCCACTTCTCGATATTCTCACTCTTTCCTTGTTTTCATTATTTTTTTTCCTCCGAATTATTAAGTAAGTGATACACATGTCTTCTTCCTCTTTAACGGGCCAAGGAACCTTAACGGGTATATTTTAGTGGTAAATCCAAAAATCTTTTCGACACTCTACGGTACGAAATAACGTCTAAGCAAAAAGACCTAATGAAATTTCCAAATGCTGAGTTCCTTTTCAATGTTAGTTATTCAATTCTTCAATGTTAGTTCCCTTTCAATGTTAGTTAGTTAAAATATTACTCGCTGGTTGAAAATATAAATTCTCATAGCTCTTTATAATGTTGACGTTTTTTTCAAAGAAAATCTCACGATGTTATGTTCCTCCCTTCCCCACCCCCACTGTCATAGAAAAATAAAAGCATGCCCTTACCTATAACTACAATTATCCAGGACATAAGTTACGTTTTTTTCTTGACCGAGTCCCCTATCTTCTGAAATCCTGGATCCGCCACTGTGGGATCTCCAGTTAAAACCACTAACGCACAAAACGAAACAAGACGTTACCACTTTTTAGAAACATGAAGGCTAGTCTTTAAAATATGAGGAAAAGGGCATAGGAGCCGAGGTATGCCATTTAATAGAAAATAGGATAAGAAAACTCAAAAAGGAAATGACTAACAATTAAATTGTTGCTATGATAGCATTAAAGGCAATTAAGACGTTAAAAGAAAGGTCAAAAACGTCATAAGATCAGTCGATATCAGACAGCACGTTGTGAGATTCACCATCACAGACGTCGGCCACACAATTGAAAATATTTTGACTCATAACAATACAATAGTTTGAAGTTGCATTAACCATTCCTTTAAGCACCTACTTACCAAGTCCCCGTTCTAGCTCAACCCTTTCACAGCTACAACTATCTGTTTACTGGCGATTCCGGCAACACTTGACTTTAAATCTTGATGGCAGTGATATTGAACTTAGACAGTTTTGCCTCTCAGTATAAATTCCTTTGGAATACTAAAAACGAACTCGAGAACTAAATTAAACAATGTCAGCGGAAGAAAAGTACTGTACCATCTTCAGAACGTTTAGAAATATGACTCCTTTTGTAGGAGATTTCACTGAAAGAATTTGACATCAACGCATTACAATTATTTATATTTGTGCAGTATTGATGTCCCTTCCCCACTCTAGTGCCTCAGCAGAGATACAATTTTCTCTATTCAAGTTTATTAAGATCCTTCTAGGAAACGACTTGGACTGCAGCATCAATCCTTCTCATACGAATGTGCATAGGTTTGTGATGAATGTACCATGGGACATACCTGATGCACTAGTTTCGAATCACTTGTCTTGGAATCACTGGCTTGAAATTATGGAGCCTGCCACCCTCGAGCGAAATCATAGGCAGCGCAATCGCGCTGCCTAAGTCAAGAACGATGTTGGCAAAATGTATTTTTTTTTTCCATACCAGGGCACTACGTATCGAAGGAGTTGTCGTAGAAACTTGGAAAAGGGCTCTTTCGATTGGAAATTGGAACGACTAGTGCCCTTTTTTATAGTCAAAAGTGATTGGAAGGCAACTAACACCCTTTCCACGCCCACCATTTCCCCAAACACATCCAATCAAAATTTTGAGATAGCCATTTTGTATTCCAGACGGAAATTATGTTTTTGAGGAGGATACTCCCCCACCACCCCAGGGCAAGGGTTTTTAAGTTATGCCCTGGGGCATATAAGAACGATGTTGGCACAATGCATTATTTTTTATTTTTTTCCTTTAGAGCAGGGCACTTTGTATCGAAGAAGTTGTCGTAGAAACTTCAAGAAGGGCTCATTCAATTGGAATTGGAGTGGCTTGTGCCCTTTTTAATAGTCGAAAGTGATTGGAAGGCAACTAACACCCCTTCCACGCCCACCCTTTCCCAAAACACATCCAATCAAAATTTTGAGATAGCCATTTTGTTCAGTGCAGTTGATTTCCAGATAGAAATTATGTTTTTGAGGAGGACACTCCCCCACAGCCCTCAGGGCAAGGGTTTTAAGTTATGCCCTGAGGGCATATAAGGTTTTTTTTAGAAAGCGTTGTCGTAGAAACTTCAAAAAAGGCTCATTCGATTGGAAATTCAAAGGGCTAGTGCCCTTTTTAATAGTCGAAAGTGATTGGAAGGCAACAAACCCCCTCTCATGCCCACCTTTTCCCCAAACACATCAAATCAAAATTTTGAGATAGCCATTTTGTTTAACGTAGTTGAAAGTTCTGGAAATTAGGTCTTTGGGGATGACACCCCCCCCTTATTCCTCAGGGCTAGGGTTGTAAGTTATGCCCTGGGGGAATATGAGGTTTTTATAGAAAGCGTTGTCGTAGAAACTTCAAAAGGACTCATTCGATTGGAAATTGAAAGGGCTAGTGCCCTTTTTAATAGTCGAAAGTGATTGGAAGGCAACTAACACCCCTTCCACGCCCACCATTTCCCCAAACACATCCAATCAAATTTTGAGGTAGCCATTTTGTTCAACGTAGTTGACAGTTCTTGAAATTATACCTTTGAGCAGGACACTCCCCCCACAGTCTTCAGGGCTAGGGTTATAAGTTATGCCCGGGGGGCATATAAGGTTTTTCATTGAAAGCTTTGTCGTAGAAACAAAAGCTTTGTCGTTGAAAAAGAGCTCATTCGATTGGAAATTCAAAGGGCTAGTGCCATTTTTAATAGTCGAAAGTGGTTGGAGTGCAACTAACACCCCTTCCACGCCCACCATTTCCCCAAGCATATCCAATCAAATTTTAAGATAGCCATTTTGTTCAACGTAGTTGTAAGTTCTGGAAATTAGGTCTTTGAGGATGACAACCCCCTCCCCCTCAGAGCCCTCTGGGAAAGGGTTACAAGTTATGTCCTGGGGGCATATAAGGTTTTATTGAAAGCTTTGTCGTAGAAGCTTGAAAAAGGGGGCATTCGATTGGAATTTCAAAGGGCTTGTGCCCCTTTTAATAGTCAAAATGATTGGAGGACAACTAACCCTCTTTTCACGCCCACCTTTACCCAAACACATCCAATCAAAATTTTTAGATAGCCATTTTGTTCAACGTAGTTGAAAGTTTTGAAAATTAGATCTTTAAGGATGACACCCCCCCCCCGCCCCACAGCCCTCAGGGCAAGGGTTGTAAGTTATGCCACGGGGGCATATAAGGTTTTTACAGAAAGCGTTGTCGTAGAAACTTCAAAAAGGGCTTATTCGATTGAAAATTGAAATGGCTAGTGCCCTTTTTAATAGTCAAAAGTAATTGAAGGGCAACTAATACCCCTCTCACGCCCACCATTTCCCCAAACACATACAACAAAATTTTGAGATTTTTTTTTTGTTCGTAGTTGAAAGTTCTGGAAATTATGTCTTTGTGGATGACATCCCCCCCCACAGCCCTCGGGGCAAGGGTTGTAAGTTATGCCCTGGGGCCTTATAAGGTTTTTAACAGAAAGAGTTGTCGTAGAAACTTCAAGAAGGGCTCATTCGATTTGAAATTGAAACGGGTAAAGCCCTTTTTAATAGTCGAAAGTGACGGAAGAGCTTCTAGCCCCCCTCTGACTCACCATTTTCCCAAACACATCCAATCAAAATTTTGAAATATTCACTTTGTTCAACGTAGTTGAATGTTCTGGAAATTAGGTCTTTGAGGATGACAACCCTCCCCCCCCCCGCCACAACCCTCAGGTCAAAGGTTGTAAGTTATGCCCTGAGGGCATATAAGGCTTTTTATAGAAAGTTTTGACGTAGAAACTTCAAAAGGGCTCATTTGATTGGAAATTGAAAGGTCTAGTGCCCTTTTTCATAGTTGAAAGTGATTGAAGGGCAACAAACCCCCCTCTCAAACTCACCATTTCAGCAAACAAATCCAATCAAAATTTTAAGATAGCCGTTTTGTTTAACGTAGTTGAAAGTTCTGGAAATTAGGTCTTTGAGGATGACAAAGCCCCCCTCCCAGCCCTCAGGGCAAGGGTTGTAAGTTATGCCCTGGGGGCATAAAAGGTTTTTATAGAAAACGCTGTCGTAGAAACTCAAAAAGGGCTCATTCGATTGGAAATTGAAAAGGCTAGTGCCCTTTTTAATTGTCAAAAGCGATTGGAAGGCTTGAAATTTTTATAGTAAAGATCGATTTGGGTACAATGTATTATTATTTTTTTTTTTTTAGACCAGGGCACTTCGTATCGAAGGAGTTGTCGTAGGAACTTCGAAAAGGGCTCATTCGATTGAAAATAGAAAGGACTAATGCCCTTTTAATAGTCGAAAGTGATTGGAGGGCAACTATTCCCCTCCCACGCCCACCCTCCCACGACCATTATGTTTAAAAACTAAATGTTCCCTGAATATTAAATCAAAATGCACTTTTTTAATGCTAATTCCCAATAAGGCATCTCAGCAGTATCCCAAAAACGACTGAGGGTATTATGTTCAAACTTTCGGGGCTACTTCTGCTCTTAAAATTTAACCAAATCAAAATAGCGTAAGTGTATCCAAGCTATCAAAGAAAGTAAACAGATTTTTTTTGCGAATTGTATCAAGTTTTCTATTCCAGGTCAACTAGAGGAGGTATGAAACTAAATTAAACACTACTATTTGCGTCCGGATTTTTTAAAGGGTGTATGTTGTTAAAAATTGCTGAAAATTTTTCTCCAGCATACAAATAGCAGGCCAAACTATAAAGTCTTAAAAAAAGAAAAGATTTAAAGTATTATTTTCTTTTTCCCTGAAAAGACTATGTCAATATAAAATGAACAGAAATTAATTAAAAAAACTTTGTCCACAAAATAAGTTTTTCAAAGAAAAGTAAAGAACTCCATTAAACCAAAAATGAGCAAAAAATAAAATCAAATAATCTACCAAGCGTGAAACTACCACAAATCAGCATCGATAAATAAATAAACCCAAAACGAACAGAAATTACAATAAATAACCGAGTCAAACTCAAAACGAGCGAAATTAACATGAGTAGGGCTCAAAACCCCCTATGCCTTCCCAAGGCCAGAACATAATATGCACTTTACTGAAAAAAATACAAATGAATGTGAATTGTCAGTATAATATACATATACTGATATTTAGTAATAAAAATGTTAATATTATTTGACTTATTAAAGTTATGAAAGTAAAAACATTTATATTTTTTCAGTAAAGTGCAAATTATGTTCTGGCCTTGGGAAAGTCTAATAACTATGCCTTACAGGATGCCCTGCCCCCACAACCCCGAGGCAAGTATAATAAATTATGCAATTTACCCATTGTTTATCAGCAGGATTTATCATTGGGAAAAAGGAAAATGTTTGATTCTCGGTGTGTTTAAAAATGCTAACGGTATTATGATGAACTTTGAGTACTGTTTAGAGGTACGTTAAACCAAATCAAAAGACGCTATATGCATCAAGTTTATCAAAAAAGCGTATCTGCAATATCTTAGGAACGGCTGAGGGTATTAAGTTGAAATTTTCAGCTTAACAGGATGTTTCTTAACATGAAGAAATTTCATGTTAAGAGGATGTTGAAGAGTTGTCGGAGGGCAACCAGCCCCATCCCATGCCTTTAATAGCTGCTTTCTCCCCAAAGACATCTGATCAAAATTTTGAATCAGCTTATCAAAAACAGTTTAAACATCAAGTAAATATGCCTCCGGAGATGACACAACCCCCTAGAGCCCCTGAGACAAGGGCTGTAAGTTGTGCAAGTTGTCAACTGTTTATATAAAGTTTATTATTGGGAAAAGGGGGCACGTCTGATTCTGGGTCTCCAAAATTGGTTAGAATATTAAGGTGAAACTTTCAGGAAATGTTGAGGAGGATAATGAACAAGATCAAAGTACGCTATATGCAGGGTGATCGTTTTGCCCCCCCCCCCAGCCCTTTTTAGATGCCCCTTCTCAACACTGATAGAAATTCAGAAGAAAAACTTTGTTCAAAATGGTTGAATGATTTAACAATTATGCCCCCGGGGATACCATGCCACCCATAATCCCGGGGCAAGGAATACAAACTACGCAATTTGCCCATTTTTACATGGAAGATTTATCATTAGAAAAGGGGGGATGTCTGATCCTGGGTGCAACCGAAAGGCTAAGGGTAATGAAATGAAATTTCAGGGATTGTTGGGGATATGTTGAAATAAATCAAAAGACGTTATGTGCAACCAGGTTATCAAAAGGGCGTGTCTGCAATATCTTAGGAACATGTAAGGGTATTAACTTAAAACTTTCAGAGCCACTAGTGCTGCTATTGCTACTGCTACAACTGTGACTACTTGCGATGTCAACTACTTGCGACTGTGATTGTAAGTACTTGCGACTCCGACTGCTTTCAGGAAACCTTGAGTAAATTAAGATACACTATGTGCTAGTTGTCGAAAGGGCGTATCAACAATATCTCAGTGACGGCTGGGGATATTAAGTTGAAACTTTCAATTCGTTTTCAAAAGTGATCGGAGGGCGACGAGACCCTCCTCCACTCACCCTATTTAGAGCCTCCCTACACTGATGGAAATAAATAAAAAAAAAAAATTGTTCAAAATAGTCAAAGGTCTAATAACTACTCCTCCAGGGAAGCTAAGCCTCCCACAGCCCTCAGGGCAAGGGTTGTCAGTTATACAGTTTTCCCTTTGTTTGCATACAGGATTTACCATTGGATAAGGGGAATGCTTGATTTTGGGCGTGTTCAAAAAAGCTAAGGGCGTTAACGTGAAGCTTCAGAGAGTGTTGAGGGGGATGCTGAACTAAATGATAAGACACTGGGTGCATTCAAGCTATCAAAAGGGGGAGTCTACAATATCTTAAAAATACTAATGATATTAATTTGAGACTTTCACGGCGGCTACTACTACTTCTAATACTGTGGCTGCAATTGCGAATAGTTACGACTGCGATAACTTGCTACCATGACTGCAACTACTTCTACTTGCGACTACTTCCAGGAAATATTGAAGGCGATTTAGGAAAAGAAATCAAATAAACTATGCACATGCTGGATGTCAAAAAGACGCAACAGCAAAATCAGGAACGACTGAGGGCATAAGTTAGTACTTTCAGTACATGTTGAGGGGGATGTTGAAGAGTGATCAAAGGGCAACCAGCCCCCTTGCTCTTACTGGATGCCCCCCCCCCCTCAACCTTGATATGATTTTGGAAGCCCATTTCGCTCAAAATAATTAAAAGGTATAATATTAGGACTCCAGGAATGACATTCGCCCTATAGCCCCCGGGGAAACGTAAATTATGCAATTTGCCCATGTTTTACATGCAGGATTTATTAATGTGAAAGGGGAAAATGTTTGATTCTTAGTGTGTCTCAAAAGTCAAAGGGTATTGAGGTGAAACTTCGGGGAATTGCGAGGGGAATGTTGAAGTAATCAAAAGAGATTAAGTACATCAAGGTTATCAAAAAGACGTATCTGCTACATCTTAGCAAATGGAAAGGTTACTAACTTCAAACTTTCTTTTATCCTTCGTCTTCTTTTTTATTTTATTCCACCTCCTCTCCTCTCAGTGGCACCAATAATTCAGAACAAAAAAACTATTTAAACATTTAAACTAAATGCCACCTACACTTTAAATTACTTAAAAATAGCAGCCGAACTTGAAACTTTACTGTTACTGAGACTACAATTGCGACTACTTGCGACTGCTACTTCGACTACTTGCGCTTACTCGCGATTAAGACTACAGCTACTTGTGACTACTTTCAGGAAATGTTGAGGGGGGTTTTAAACAAAATTAAAACACACATTGTGCGTGCTGGTTGTCAAAAGGGCGTATGAGCAATATCTCAGGGACGGATGAGGGTATTCAGTTGAAACTTTTGGGGTATGTTCAAGGGGATACTTAAAATTGTCGGAGGGCAGCTAGCTTCTCCCCCACTTTCCCTATTTAGATGCCCCCTCTCAACACTGATCAAAATCTTGAAATAAACAACATTTTGTTGAAACAGTCAACAGGTCCAATAGCTGTGCCTCAAGAGATGCCCCCTAAGGTTAAACTTCAGGGAATGCCGAGGAGGATGTTAAAATAAAGTAAAAGACACTATGCGTCTCCAGGTTACCAAAAGGAGTATCCTCAATATCTTAGGAGCCGCTAAGGGTATTAGCTTGAAACTTTCAGGAGCACTAATGCTACTACTACTGTGACTGCAACTTCGATAACTTGAGACTGCGACTATGACTACCTGCAACTTGGGCACCGACTTCTTGCGACAATTACTGCGACAACTTGTAGCTGTGACTGCTTACGACTGCAATTGCAACGACTTGTGACTGCAACTACATGTCACAGTGGCTGTGACTACTTACATCTGGGACTGCAAATACCTGCAACGGCTACTGCGACCACTTGCGGGGTCGTTTACTTACTACTGCGACTACAATTGTAACGGCTTGCAACTGCGACTACTTGTGACAGCGGTTGTGACTACTTGCATCTGGGACTGCGACTACCTGCGACCTCGACTATTAGCGACTAGAACTAGTTGTGACTATAAATACTATTGGACTATAGCTACCTGTGACTATGACTGCGACTAATGCTGCTTGCAATGGTGACAATGACTGTTTGTTGCGACTGCGAGTATTTGCGACTGTGACTACTCAAGACTGCAATACTTGCGACGGCAACTACTTGCAAATGAGGCAGCTAGCGACTGCGACTATTTGCGACCGTGGCTACTTGCGACTATAAATACTTGCGACTGTGACAACTAAAGACTGCGAATACTTGCGATTTCGACTACTTGTGACTGCGAAAACTTATGACTGCAACTGCAACTACTTAGACAGTGAATACAAGTCATGCTCGATTGCTACTGCGGCTAAATATGACTGCGACCCCTTGCAACTGGGAGTGCGACAACTTCCATCTGCGAATGCCACAAATAATGACTGCAACTGCTACTATTTGCAACTGTGACCACTACTACCGGTACTACTACTACTGCAATTGCAACTGTGCATGCAAGTTGTCCAAAGGGCGTATCTGGGCAAGTCTATATTGAGCTCAGGAAGTGCTACAGGTATTAAGTTGAAACTTTCATGGAATGCTAAGGGGGGTATTAAAAGTCTTTGAAGTCTTTACTTCTTAAAGTCTTTCAAGTTTTTAGGTTTCACAGCATTAAGACGAAAAATATTACTTAATAAAACTTACCAAATGCTCGAAGCTTGCCTGATCGAAAATCACTTAGCAATTCCAGCAAGGCACTTTCCATGTGGTTCACCTCAGATCCATCTGAGAAGAAAGAATGATGATTCACCAGCTGCCCAGTACCAGATATGGGAGCTACGCAAGAAAAGAAAAAGCAAAAAGAAGCAGCAAAATAAAACAATAAAGCAAAATCAAAACATGTCAGCAATATCATTCAAAGTTTAGATTAAAAGGCTCTCTCCGACTCAGTAAGGCGAGTAAAACACAAAAAACTATACTTAGCAATAAAAACTGAAAGAAATAAATATAAAAAAAAAACTTTAAAGAAGAAAAAATGAGGTTAAAGATTGATCGTAGAAAAATTGAATAATTGTCATGGTGAAAGGATATCTAAGAGGTTTAGCATTAACGTAACCCAAATCCACCTTCGTCATTTTCGAAGCTCTGATAATTTAACAAAGTTCAAATAGAAAATAGTTTAGGGAACAAGTTCCAATTCGTCCATTGCCTCGACACATTTCAATAGGTTAGTTATTCTTGAAGGCCCTATGACATTTTATTCCATTTTAAAGAAACAGTGAGGCAGATGCACGTGGCAAGGTTTTGATTTATTGTTCTCAGCTTTACCAGGAAGTTTCAGATTATCTCACTAAAAGTGATCAAGCTATTAATTAAACATCTTACAAATCGGAAGCAAGGGTCCCTATCATTTAACTTAAGAAACCAACATATTGAAAGTTACTTTAATACTTAGTCATAGGCCAATTTAACCAAAGAATGGCAAACCCAAAATTCAATAGAAGCAACAGTCAAAATCTCAACTTCAAATTTTACAACCCATCAAAGTATAACAGAGTAAAACATTAAAGATAAATAGAACGAGTTAGAATGCTCGGTTTCATACCATAAGGCGTCTAAAAATAGTCAGCAATCAGACTGACAAAAACAAAAACAGAATGAATGGAAAAAAACAAGGTTTTACTCGAAATTATGCCGCAGCTTTGGAGTGGCAGTCGTAAAAAAAAAGAAGATAAAAAGACTTTGTAGTTTATGCAGAAACGAATTTTGAGTGAGCTACCTCCTAGAGTTCAGATATTTTGGATAATCACAAAAATGTTCTTTTAATGATTACTATGATTTTCTTTGTTAAAAACAAGTTGCAGCAAATGAAAGAATACTTCAAGCTCAGAACACAAACACGAAAACCAGCCTATTGCAGTAGTCAGGGTCATAATTATTCAAGACACATCTGGTTAAAAACAAAATTAAGCAGCTTAATAGGTGCAACCAAGGAATAATTAAGCTTAAATAGGATCAAAAAATTAAAATCCAAAACATTCATTAATTTTCCTTTATTTGGCTTAGAGAAAAATATAAGTAAATCAAACAAAGAGAAAACGAGCTATTTCTTTTGCACTTACTATAATAACATTCTTGTCGCAAAATTTTGACAACTCTAGATTTATCCTTCCATTGAGGTCTTACTCAACTTCCTGTTTTCAGATTCTAACTAAACAAAAATCAATACCCCCCCCCTTCCCGCAAGGCTCTATGGTTAAGAATGCAGGGAGACATAAAAATAACCGGTCAAGTTTTAAAGGCCGCAGGAACATCACCATCTAACTGAAGAAAAAAAGAGCACACATGAAACAACACAAAGTAAATTTAAACCACGCCACAACTAATCAATCAAACTATTTGTTTCAAGGATAAGGTACATTGCTTTACCATATACCTTAGAGAATGGTATCGAACAGGAAAAAAATGTTGACTTACATTTAGTGGGGCAACAGTTACAAGAGACGCAAGACTGAACTAAACTATGGAACAACATTTTTAGAATCGAAACAGGAAAAATATGTTTCAGCTAAGAATTCCGAGATTCCACGATATCTTCATTTTAATTTCAATAATATGATTTCTGGAGAGGAGATTCTCATTGAGAAGAATGCCCAGGAACCAAACATAGGGATCACTAGGCCTGCTGAGAGAACCCCTGGAAAAATGACTGTCCGGAAGTTGGGGGCAAGCTTGAGAAATTCGCAGGAAAATCAGGAAGCTTGACTTAGCAGCACTTAATGCCAAGCAATTAGCATCGAACCACAGAATTACTCTCTCAAAAGAAAAGACTAAACTTATTGCAGATCTCGGGTTTTAAAATTCGAAACATGTAGATTTTAAGACATTCTAAGACAATAATTAGGCAATTGCTTCTCAATTTTTTTTCTATTTTCTTTGTTTTTTATCACAGTGATACCACTACATCCCATATTAAAATTTTTGAAGGGAACACTATAGAAACCAAGATTAACTTTGACTGGGGTATCTCCTGAGTCTTGAGGAGGGGAAACTTTACAAAAAAGATCTTCCCAACATACCAAACAATACAATATATTAATTATCTTAACTTTTATTTTTCAGCTCTATTCATTCCTGCAATAATTGATTTTTATCATGGTGGCACCTCTGCTTGCCACAATTAAGCCCTATGTGGATAGCACAAGACTTGCTTAAAGTTCATTATTAAACGAAGTTTGATGGTGGATATAGCCCTTTATGCGGTCGTTATTACTGTTTTTTTTTGCCCATGTTGAGGTCACCTACTGTACACTGCTAACCTGGAATTATATTTTTCTTTAATCTTTTCTTCAATCCTTAGGTTTGTCACCACCCAACAATTATAAAGTTTGTTCTCGATTTGGGCACGTTATCATTTTCTTGTTGTGTTGTATTGGTTTGAGTTAATAAATTCATATGCTTATTCACTCATCCATCAAGTTCCAGGAAACAAAAACAATAATAAGAAACATAGCAATGTCCTTTAGCCCAAAATTCAAGAAAAGATACACAAAAACCGCTTAAAATTGAGTCGCTTACTAGCCCTATAGCATTTTAGGTCTTTGGTTATAACCTTATCTTTGTTTCTTTGGGAACTGGAATTTTGAATTTTTTCCTTAGATACACTATTTAACTCTAATAACAGATACATTTAACAAAAGACAAAAAAAGAAGTTACCCGTTGCTTTTTTCTCACTTTCTCGTTTGCTGTCAATCAAAGGATAATAGCCAGGTGAGTTGATAATTCCAGAATTCATTCTTGAAGACAATGTATCATCAGCAGCAACTTTCGAAGCACTAGATACATTCCGCGAGTGAGCCCTTGAATAAGTACTCCTCAAATCTTTCATTTCATATCCAATGCTACTTCCTTCTACAGACTTTCTAGGGGATAAGGTCATAGGCACTGGAGGAGAGTCGACCTTAGCTAATGGGTGATAAAGACCAGCAGGTCTTGCAGGAACTGGAGGAGGCTGTTTATTTTCACTTGACAAGCTCATTTTAATGATCAGCAGCTAAAAACACTTCATGAAGATGCCGGAAATCCAAGCAAAAGTACCTGCAAATATGTGAAATATCTATTTCAGGCCTATAAAACTAATTTACTGACAAAGCAAAAGCACAAGAGACAAAGATGCTATTCCACTTTTGAATTATATGATGAACTTATTAATTCCTATCCTTCATATAGTTTTTTTTCTCACAAACTTCTATTTCACAATTAATATCTAACAATAACATACCTAGTAGGCAATCGCATTCGAAAAGCTGTATATAGAATGATTTCCCATTTTTGAATGATGTTTTTCAATGTCTAATGTTTTTATTCAGTTGCCCTTTCACTGTTGCTTAGAGAGGACCTCTTTTATCTTAGCGGTTGTTTTTAAGGTTTTCTTTGTTTTTATTTTGTCCTAAGAACTTTTATCTGTAAAAGTCCTTTTTACTTCTTTTACGCCCTTCGTTTCCTTATTTAGCTTTTTTGTTTCCTTTCTTTCCATGAGGAAGTCGAGCAGAGATCTTGACCGAAGTGTTTGCGTTCTATTCTTTTCCGTATTATCACTGCCTGGAATTGTCCTCGTTTTTCTTCATCACAGGTTTTTCTCATTTTGTCAGATGGGGGGGGGGCTCTTTGTCTTCAGTCTCGTCTAAATTATTAACATTTTAACAAATATTTCTATATATATATATTATTTACGGAATTGTCATTGTTTATCTCTTCTTATTTAGTAAGAACTATGTTTTTTTTACCTTTTTTTTTTATTTGTGTTATATCAATAGGCCAGTTAATTATCAGTTGGTTTGTATAAGTACATTTGAATCAAGCAATTGCGAACTGTAAGTAAGGAGCAACTCGGCCCAATAGTAACCAATACTCTAAAACACGAAATTTTGATAACAATATATACATAGAAAATTGGTTTTTTATGCTGATTCTAAAAATATAAAAATTCATTAAGTTTAGTGTTACCGATCAAAAGTTACAAGCCTGAGAAAATTTGCACGATTTTCGAAAAAGGGGAAATGACCCAATAAAAGTCAAGGAATCTTAATAAAAATCTTACCATTAGATTCAGCATATCAGAGAAATCTAGTATAGAGGTTTCAAGCTCCCATCTGTAAAAATGTAAAATTTTGTATTTTTGCCAGAAGAAAGATCGCAGATGCCTGTTTATTTGTCGTTTTTTTTTCCGCCAGGTTGATCTTACCCACAGTTTATAGAATTATCCAGTAAGTTTATCGCAGATCATTTCTGGTCTTCATTCTCGGTGCGAACAAAAAGCTCCTCCCACTTATTTCTGCATTAGCGGGTTAGTCTGTTTCCGTCAATCAATGAGAAATGGTTACAAAGTGCATTATTCGTAATAGCGAGTTTCCACTTATTTCCGATCATTTCTATTATAACTTTAAGTTTCGCGTCCAAGAGGGTTACATATTCGTAATAGCGGGTTTCCACTTATTTCTATTATAACTGTAAGTTTCGCGTCCAAGAGAAATCTGACTTGTCTACCCGTGAAAAGATCTAATGCCGCTTATGTTTATATCTGCAAAACCGTTCTCTGGAGCACTCGCACCTCGGTCCGGGTTGCTATAATGGGTGAGATAGGGAATGATCATACTGCTAATTCTATAAACTGTGATCTTACCAAACGAATTGTCCTAAAATATTGGGAGAGGATTTGTTTCAACGGAAATTAAAAATTCTAGTGCCCTTTTAAAGTGACAAAAAATTGGAGGACAAATAGCCCCATTCCAAGTCCCCTTTTCCCCAAAGTCATTCAATAAAAATTTTGATGGAGCCATTTTGTTCAGCATAGTTGGAAGGAAGAATGCCTTTTGGAATCATGACCCCACAGAGCCCCTGGGGAAAGGGTTGCAAGTTATAAAATTTACCTATTGTTTACCTACCATGGGCGCCGTAGGGGGCGGCATGCCCCCCCTGGAAATTTTGGACTCTAAAATAATTATAAGGAAACCAAAAGAAAAAAGGCAGGATATGGAAAAACCATGGAAAAAATCTGTGTTGCCCCATTGTTGACAGCCTGCCAATATATTTTGACCCTATAACGAAAGTGTAAGAGCCCAACTGTTGATAACTCTAAATCAAAGAATCAGCTATTTATGGGAATCCTAGATATGTGTTTGTTTATTAGTAATTAGTGCAGTTATTAGTACACAAGTAAGTTCATATAATTAAAGAAAACACAAGGAAAAAAACTTAATAAGGGGCAATTTCGGTAAAAAAAAAGCCGTCAACTTTTGCTTGCGTTACGAGAGTACCCATGAGCTGCCATATAAAGCCACTATAATCAGAAATGTTTCCCCTGAACGGAATGCTGGGAATTTTCGTACGATGCGTTTTTTTGTGTTTTATTATCATGTATCTATTTTTCCAGGAGAGATTGTATTTATCTAGTTGTAGCTTTGAGAAAGATTTGATTTTTTACAGTTATGAAGTATAAAGCTGTCAAATATATTGATTTTTGATATTGAAAATTAAACTAAAATAATTGAATTAAAAATATTTATTTTATTTTCTTAATCTTAGTTTTAATGTTTTACTTTGAACAAACTACTTTGATTTTGTGGTACCTTTTATAAGCAATTGATTCTAAAGGCATTAAACATTTTAGTGTTTCATAACCAAGTTCAAAACTGTCGATATTGTTAAAAAATATCCGTCCAACGCTTTGGCATTGCTCAACAGAACTGAAAGCTGGGTGTTCATATCTTTGTTTTTGTAAATAGGCTATTGTTTTGTGTAATTGTTTTAATTATTTACTTTTTCGATTTTATATACTTTTACTTTAATTAACATACTCTTTTCATTGCCTTTAGAAAAATGGTTGTAAGCTTCATTAAATAAAAAAAGTTTTTTTCGGCTGAAAGCAAGGAGCAACATTAAAACAAAACGAACATAAATTATTATGTATATGAGGGGGGTTTCCCCCCTCCTCATTACCTCACTCTTCACGCTATAGTTTTTCGGCATTTAAAAAAAAGTTACTTATTGTTCTAATTAAACGACACTTGTGTTTCAAGAGTTGCTTTTAAAGAATCGGCACAAAATTTAAACTTTAGCGTAAAGAACGAGGGGTTGAGGAGGGGACAACCCCCCTCATTTACGTAATAGTTTCTGTTCGTTTTAAGTTTTGATGTTGCTGCTAACTTTCAGTTGAAAAAACTTGTTTTTTTATTTAATTTCTTATCGTTTTTTAACAACACCAGGACACCTGGCTCCACCTCCACGGAAAAATCCCCCTCCCCATAGAAATATCCTCTGGGCAATTCAATCCTGGCAAAAATAAACCCTGGACAATTACTCTTAACCTCTCCACGCCTAAAATTGAATCGGTAAAGAAAAACCAAGACATAAAAAGAAATTTCGTATAGGAATTCTGTGAAACTTCCCTCTCCATGGAAAATTATCTCCGTGTAAAATCCTCCCAGCAGAAAATTCTTTCTCCCGTCCCCACCCGAAAAATGTATGCATATTCCCAATAACAAATAAAACAATGGGTAAATTTTACAACTTAAAAACCTTTCCCCAGGGGATGTAGGGGGTCATTTTATCTCTACAGACATAGTTATTAGGCCTTTCAACTGGTGGCCGGTGTTTATAAAATACCCCCCGTGGAATATAAGGCTTTCCAAATTTGAGAATTTTATTTAAGTTTTATTTTTTTATTTCCGTATGGGGAAGGAATTTTGGTACTTGTGTATTATGCGCCACTCACTCAAGTTTACGCTGTGTAAAACTCGAGAACAAACCGGTTTCATCGGTAGTTTCTTTCATCTTAGCATGATATTAAATAAAGTTTTTTATTGTTTAAAAAATAATATCGAGTTGTGAGAAAGTCAAACTTTAGCGTAAAGAGCGAGGCGTCGAGGAGGGGGCAGCCCCTTTCATATGCGGAATAATTTCTGTTCGTTTTAAGTTTTAACATCGTTCCTTACTTTCAGTTAAAAAAAACTTGTTTTTTTTTATTTAATTTTTGAACGTTTTTGAATTAATGCAGGTTTTGATTTTGGCTCACCGTACATGAATAATTACAACAAAATTTTACATGAATACATGATACTTAAAACGAAATTTACTCAAATACATGAATAATTAAATGAAATTTGCATATTAATTTTACTTTTATTTGGTTAAATGGCTTTCTCGAAAGTTGTTTAATTTTATTTACGAACGTTTTTATTAGTAATAAATAGACGTAACTTACGAATTAACTTACGTAACGAACTTCTATATTCATATATTTTTATACGTATATTAGGGGGTTCGCCCCCTAGTCAATACCTTGCTCTTTAAGCTAAAGTTCGAATTTTGTTCCAATTCTTTAAAAATTACCCCTTAATCACAAAGGCCGTTAATTATAATAAATAGCTCTTATGAAAGTACTAAAAAAATTTTGGCTTAAAGAGCGAGGTATTGACTAGCGGGTGAACCCAATCATATACATTCTGTTCGTTTTAAGTATTGATGTTGCTCCTTACTTTCAGTTGAAAAACTTTTTTTTTATATTTAATTTCTGATCTTTTTTTAAATAATGCTGAGAAATCCGGCGCTCCCTTCATAGCAATGTCTCTTCCCCATGAAAACTTTCTTCATGGAAAGATCCTCCCACATAAAAACCCCGACCCACCCTCTCCCCCCACTACCAGAAAAAATCCCCCCTGAAAACGTCTGTATACTTTCCAATAACCAATACTATATGTTAACATTGGGTAAAGTTCATAACTTTCAGCCCTTCCCCCGAGGACTTCGAGGGATTAAGTCATCCTAAAAGAAATAGCTATCATATTTTCGACCATGCTGAACAAAATGGCCATCTAAAAATTTTGATCGGGTGATTTTGGGAAAAAATGTGCGTTGGAGGGGGCCCAGTTGCCCTTCATTTTTTTTTGGTCACTTAAAAAGGGCACTAGAACTTTTAATTACCGTTCCCATGAGCCCTTCCATGATATTCTAGGACCACTGGGTCGATACGATCACCCCTGAAAAAAAAAAAAAAAAAAAAAAAAAAAAAAAAAAAAAAAAAAAAAAAAAAAAAAAAAAAAAAAAAAAAAAAAAAAAACATGCATCCGTGATCTTTCTTCTGGCAAAAAATGCAAAATTCCACATTTTAGTAGATAGGTGCTTGAAACCTCTACAGTAGGGTTCTCTGATACGCTGAATATGATGGTGTGATTTTCATTAAGGTTCTATAATTTTTAGGGGGTCTTTTCCCCTTTTTTCTAAAATCATCCAAATTTTCTCAGGCGCGTAACTTTTGATGGGTAAGACTAAACTTGATGAAACTTATATATTTGAAATCAGCATTAAAATCTGGTTCTTTTGATATATCCATTGGTATCAAAATTCCGTTTTTTAGAGTTTCGGTTACCATTGAGCCGGGTCGCTCCTTACTTACAGTTCGTTACCACGAACTGTTTGGCAAGACAAAGACAAGAGACAGAATAGATGGGAAATATATAACTTGGGCCATATATTTGCACATAAGGGGGGGGGGGGGTGGAGGTAAAGTAATAGTAGAGTTTTTTCATACGCTGAATCTGATGGTGTAATTTTCATTAAAATTATATGACTTCGAGGGGGTCTTTCCCCGTTTTTTTAGAAATCAGACAAATTTTCTCAGGCTTAATGACGAATTAAGAAATTAAACTTAATGAAGCTTATATATTTGGAATCAGCATAATAAGCCAGTTTCTTTTGATATATCAATTGATATCAAAATTCAGTTTTTTAGACTTTCGGTTACTATTGAACCGGGTCGCTCCATACTTACAGTTCATTATCACGAACTATTTGATTACCCCTCAAAATTCAAACGGAGATCATTGAAATATTGATCCTTTTTCTGCGTTACCAAAAGTACTGCATTCATAAAACTACAGTTTCATGAAATGTATTCAAACAAATAGAAAAGGGTTTTCAACTAAAGTAAGAAGCAAGTTTAAAACTTAAAACAAATTGCTCTGTATATAAGGGGGACTGTCCCCTTCTCAACGCCTTGCTCATTAAACAAAAGTACTTTTAGTGCCTTGAAAAATCTTATCTTTCCAGTTGCAAATTTTCTGAAAAAAATTTGGAAAAAAGCCAAATTTCAAAGTAAAGAGCTAAGGAGGAGACAGCCCCCTTCGTATAAAGAATAATCTGTTCAAATAGGTTTCAAATCTGCTCCTTGCTTTCATTTGAAAAGCTCTTTTTTTATTAAATTTCTGATTGTTTACCAAATCATTCCCAGGCCTAATCAAGCCATAACTTAAGGTATCTGTCCCTTAAATTCGTGGTTAATTGCTTTTAAAATGTGTAAATCAATAATTGTACGTCCATTAGTACCGTCCTATGTTTAAATTTTCAATTTAAATTTTGGATAAACTTTGAATATACTTAAAAAATTGGTGATGAATAGTAATTTGGATAAAAAGTCCCCGTTAATATTACTATAAAAGAATTTCGGTTGGATAAAAAGGAGTATTATTGTTTTAATGGATGGAAATTCTGTGAGACTTTTGTTCTTCTACATAACTGAAGCCATCACAACCTCTGCAATAGGATTTTCCTATCGATAAATACATCACACATATTTGTTTAAATACATTGAAACACTTCATATAAATAGAAAAAAGAAATTACACCATTTAAAATTGTTAAAAACTAAGTTCCTTGCAGTATTTGCCACCCCGAAGAAATTTCCTGGCGGGGCTGATGATGACCTACCTTGCCTTTTCCACCTATGTGCTGGTAGCAATCATAATGTTACATTTTAGCTGTATAGAGAAGTGCTGCCACTGTGTGGCATTACTTCTTTTACAACTGGTAAGCCTAAATATAGTTATTCGTACTTTTAAATCAATTAGCTTTTCAGACTTTTAAATTGATTACAAATTCATTCTCTTCGTGGTAAAGTCGTAGTTACGGTAGGGTTCTCTGATATGATGTATCTAATAAAAAGATTTTCAATAAGATCGCTTGCTTTTTGGGAGGGGAGGGGAGGGGGGGGGGGTATTTTGTTTCATTTTGAATTTAACTTAATTGCTCTTTTTATTTGAGTCGATTCCTAAAAGTATTAAAAAATAAACTTATTCCTACGAAAACAAATCCTGAAATATATTCCCTGTCACCCAACCACCACTGATATTTTGCCCCCCCCCCCTCCCTGGAAAATTTCCTGCCGGCGCCCTTGTTACCTACAGTATTTGGGACGTAAACGGATATGTTTTTGGGAAGCGGAATTTTCTGCAGAGGGGGGGGGGGGGTCCATGGGGAGAATTTCCTGTTGGAACAGAGGTTTTTGGGGATGAACTTTCAAGGCGATATTTTAAACAGAGGAATTTGCCACGAATTCCAATAAACTATTTTTATTTGTCTTATTTTCTCTTTGCCAACTTAATCTTACATGTGAAGATGTTCTGGGAAAGTTGTCCTGGGGAAACTTTAAAAGGGGTTGAAATTGTGTGGGGAGGGATTTTCTGTGGAAGAAGTCTTTCACGGGGGAATTTTCCACAGGAAAAATTCTCTATGGGTGATTTTTCTGCAGAAGAAATTCTTCATAGAGGAATTTTCTGCAGAAGAAACTTTCCATAGGAAGGGAAAAATTTCCAGATTTTTTTTTTACATAGATGGGGGATTTCCTGCATGATTAGAAAAAAAAAATAAGAAATTAACTGAAAAACGCCTTTTTTCAAATAAAGGTAGGATGCGGAGAATTTTCCACATAGAATTGTCTAAAAGAAACTTTCTGGGGGGTTTTCAGTGCGAAAGGCATAGTGCGGGGGAGGGAGATTTTAGGCAGGTAAACTTTCCATGGAGGAATTTTAGTGGGAGAGGGAATTTCCAATGGAGGGGAGAGGCGGAATTCCTGTTATGATTTGAAAAACGACCAGAAACTAAATAAAAAACAACTGTCTTCAACTAAAAATAAGGAGCAATATTAAAACTTGAAACAAATAGAAATTATTCTATATAGGAGGGGATGCCTTCTCCTCAATACCTCACTTTTTATGCTATAATTTGACTTCTGTCCCAATTCCTTAAGAACGACTCCTGAAACACAAGGGCCCTTTAATTTAGAGTAAGAGGGTTTTTTCAAAACACTAAAAACTTTACCATGACGAGTAAGGTGTTGAGGAGGGGGCATCCCCCCTCATATACAGAATAATTTTTATTTGTTTTAAGTCTTAATGTGTCTCCTCACTTGCAGTTGAAAAACCTTGTTTCTTTCATTCAATTATTGCAATAAATTCTTACAAATTTTAGACAAAACTAATGAAAATACTAAAAAAAAAACTTGCAAGAAATAGTACAAAACAAAGATCTTGCATTATCTTTATCACAAACTTTATCAACATATTTACTTATTCCAAATCAACAAAAGTACAAGTACGTTTATAATAATGAAACATTTTGAACCCGAAGGAAAATTATACATGTAATGAATAATATCGAATTCTAAGCTTAGCAGACAGCATGCCCCTTTTATTTATATTTTTTAGACTATATTATATCATAAATTGGCCTGAATTCAATGACTCAATTTGTGGTATTTCGTTTTTCTTTAACAAAATCATTTTTGACTTTCTTTACTGAATTTTAAGGCAGAACAGCATATATCTATTACTGAAAATGTCTTCATTTCTGACTGTTGCATTCAATGCAGGTATTTCTGACTGCTGCACTCAAATATGGTATTTTAACCATATGTTAACACAAATTTCATTCTTTTCAGATATTTGAAACATTATGTACATCAGATTTTTATGCTAATTCTAAACACGTGAAATTCAATAAGTTCAAAGTTACCATTTTGAGAGAAAAATATTTTCCAAAACATATATACAGTTCATATGAAATAAATGGTTATAATAAAAATTATTTTACCTCCTTTGGATGGAGTTGATTCACACAAGATTTCATTCATTGATGTAGATGTTATATAGTTTTACACAAGCTCTTTGGGGAGACAGGCAGATCTTCCCACAGAGGAAAGAGGGGCTGAAGCTTTAAAAATGGCTTCTTTGGACCCAAGTGTTCCAGCTTTTCATGAAAAGTCTTTTGGATCGAAATGAAGGGAGGGGGATAATTTATCCCCAACCTCTTTCTATTAGAGTTATTGATTAGAACTAAGCATCCAATATGGATGCTAAGGAAGTAGCAGCCCCCAACAGAAAGATTGTGACTGCAAAATAGATGCTGAGATTCATCTGCCTTCCTAGAAAGAGTGGAAATAGTGCTGGACATCCCTCAAGAACAGAAGTTTTCCTAAGAAGCCTTAACCCTCTGACAAAATTAGAAAATCATGACTCGAGATTTAAATTTATACATTTAAGATCCCCTAGACCATATTTTTTTGGGAGCGTACCCTTTCTAAGTAACTGCATTAGAGAAGAGTTACTTTGTTAAGACAGTTGTTGTAGAAAATAAAGACAAAGTCCTTCAAAATAATTGTGTCAGAGAATGGTGCCCTTTTCAAGCAACAAAAAGATTGTGCCTAAACAGACTATGATTCTCAACTATTTTGTGTAGCAGGCCACAAATTCAGGTCAAACAGACCAAATCTCAGAGAAACAAATATTACGAGAAATGTTCTGAAAAATCAGGAAGTTTTGTCTCTAAAACAAACTTTAAACCAGATAATGCTGCTTCTAAGGAGTAAATATTTAGAATTAGGCTTTGTTTCAGTAAAAGTTAAACTTATGTGTAAAGAGCAGAAGATTGAGAGGGGGTTCACCTTTATGTTAATTTGTATTTACTTCAAGTATTAACACAACTCTCTACTTCCATGTAATTTTTGTTAATTTGCATCCATCATGAAAACCCAAACAATTTACAATTCTCCCTTATTCTGTTTCCCAGGGCAAAATACTTGTAGGCAACAATTCACTAAAAAAGTCAAGAAAATCAGAGCACTGCTAAAATTAAACCCAGTAGTAATCAGGGTTTAAAATACAATTATTGGTAGCACATCAGGGCATACTAGTTTCCAAATGGCTGAAGTAACATGTCAAGTAATAAGCTAAATACTAATATTAATGAAGAGCATACTTAATTGAGTTTCATGACTTGCCTAGTTAGTGTTTGGATTCCTGAAATCAATTCATATTTGTATTTTACTTTGTTGATTCATTTAGTAAGGTGCAACCCCTTAAAGTGCAACCCCATAATTTGTGGACTTTTACAAAATAGGGTCATTTGTAATTATTTCAACTTATCATGATGCTTACACTGCATTAATTGCTTTCCCATTTTTAGGTCAAAGAGATTTGTACACTTGTTTTTTATATATTTAGTATCTTATGTTTAGTAGCTCAATATTGTTAAAAACTCAATCTTATACTTCAACATTTCATAAAAAAAAAGAATTAATCAGGGGACAAAATCAGAAATGAATATATAAAAATTTACATTAATTTCTAGAATTTAAAAAAAAGTGATGAAAGAAAATAATTTCCTTTTGGTGATGTTTTTTTGCCAACTATTACAATAAATTTATTTTTTGTTCCATTTTTTCATTTAGATTATAACATATTATTTTAAGGGGGTGATAATATCTATCACTTCTATCAGAGGGTATATTACTCAAAATTAAAAAGAATAGTCAAACTGCAGTTTCATGCCTCCAAAGTTTGAATATGCCTGCTCTTAGTTTTCAAATGTAATAAATGTAATACTTCTCTACTGTAAAGGTTTATTGACCCAGGCTACCTACAAAATAAAAGCAACATCTAAGCACAGCACAAGCATTAAGTAAGGACAAGCATGGTATAGGCACAAGCATAGCGGAATGTTACATCTTCCTTCTTTTGTCATTTAAGCTGCTTGCATTTCCTCTTACACCAACACTCCACACTCGCTCCCGCTCATCCACTGTGAGCAGGCTTACACTCTGTAATAAGTACCTTCAGAAAGGTATGTGTAAGAAGGTGCTAGGCTCGCTTCTTACATATTCACTAACTAGTTCACTTCTTCTTCCTCTCATACTGTCTCTATTTACAGGTCTACTTTTGAAATCACACACTGTAATAAGTACCGACAGAAAGATATGTGTAAGAAGGCGCTAGGCTCGCTTCTTACATATTCACTAACTAGTTCACTTCTTCTTCCTCTCATACTGTCTCTATTTACAGGTCTACTTTTAAAGTCACTCTTTACAGGTTCAGTTTCAGGGGTTTTCTTACAAGTCAGCCGTATCTCGCGCATGCTGTCGTTGGTGTTGCGCTTGATTCTAGGGGCGGCACCACGGTAGCGCTCTGGCAGGGGCTAGGGATTTGGTTCCGATCCTGGATCGGCAACGGGGCCATGAACTGGTCTGCCTGCAATGGCGAGGGTGGTGGCTTGGCAGTCGCGTCTGGCACTATGGCATCGACAAGTCCTTCGCGAACCAAACTCGTTCCTTTTTGGACTTTGATGTGGGCGGGCTGATAGGTGCTTGCGGTTCCTCCGCAAATCGTACCTTCGTTTGTCTGCACCTGGTACGATCGCGGCTGTTTTGCATGAAAAACCGCAACGGCCTGTTTCCATGGTCCGTCAGGAATTTTCTGAATGTGGATCGCATCGCCGGGGTTGAGCTGATTTAAAGCCTTGGCTGATTTGTCATGGTAAATTTTCTGGTGTTTCTGCACTTCAGTTCTTTGCTGAGTGAACTGTTCGGTCAGGACGACCTACTTCTTTAGGTGATGTGAGGTGCATGGTAGGATGGATCTTAGTTGGTGAGACATAAGAAGTTGAGCAGGAGATGTAAACCGATTGACTGGTGTATTCCGGTATTCTAGTAGACCACTCCATTTTCCGTTGCCTTGGTCATGATGTTTTTTATAATCTGCACAGCTTTCTCGGCGAGTCCATTGGATTTGGGATACCCGGGGCTAGATGTGCTCAGTGAAATACCCTAGGCTTTGGCAAAAGTGATGAATTCCCTGGAAGTGAACTGAGGGCCATTGTCAGACATTAGCTGCGATGGTATGCCATGTCAGGCAAAGTGTGCCTTAAGTCGCGTTATGACCGCGTTTGATGATGTCGTCGTAAGTCTGTCGACTTCGAAGAAACGGCTGTGATAATCGACAGTTGCTAGGAAACTGGAGCCTTTCCAATGGAACAGATCTGTAGCGATCTTTTGCCAAGGGAGCGTTTCTATGCTGTGCTTGATCATCAGCTCCTTCGAGCTGTTTGGCATGTGCTTGGCGCATGTTTGGCATTTTGCTATGTACAGTTTGATGTCTGCACTGAGGCCTGGCCAGTACACTAACATCCTTGCTTGCTGTTTGGTTTTCTTGGTTCCAAGGTGGGCTGCATGTAGCTGTTGGAGTGTGGCTAACTGCAGGTTCTTGGGAATGATCAATCTTTCTCCCTTGAGAAGAATGCCTTGTGTGAAACACAGCTCGTGTTGGACATTCTAGTAGGTTAGGATGTTGGTTGGGTACTCTTTTCCAGTACTCGGCCAGCCCTCTTGAATCGTTTTGACTCGGGTGCTCAAGGTTTCATCCTGCGTCGTTTCCGTCCATATCTACTCAAGTTTCTGGTCGCTGGCTGGAAGGTTCCGTACTATGTGGTGTACATAGATATCCAGATCTTCTTCCAGTTTTGGATCTGTATTGCTAAGATGGAGGTGTGACAGAGCGTCAGCGACTGGGATTTCGGATCCTGGTTGGAACCTCAGACTCAGGTCATAGGGCTTGATCTGAAGCAAATAATTTCTTAGACCACACTGCTTTTCCATTAAAAAAAAAAAATTTTAAACAAGAAAAACGGGTTTTAGTTTTCTATAAAGCAGTGAAATACAAAACAATTAATTATACACAAATACTCCGAATATTTCGGCCCCACGTCCGGGAGCCTTTCTCAACGGAAAAAAAAAATATAAAATGAAACAAAAAAAAATTTTCTTTTTAAAAAAACTTAACTTACATCAAAATAAAACATACTAAACACATAAAGAGAAAGAAAAAAAACAAAAGAAAAAAAAATATAAATAAATAAGAAACAAAACTCACATATTAAATAAACACTTCCATGCACTGAATGTCAATAATGATTCAACTCGCCTCCTCACAGTATATAAATTGAAATCTATCAAAAATGAAGAATATATTTATACTTAGACCAAAACAATAAAAGGTCAACTAACCCCCCGGCCCATAACCCCTAATTAAATTTCACAAGTTCATCAACCAATTTATGAATTATAAATTGAACGGATTCGTTTGGTTGCAAGATTAGCTACAGTTCGTTTACTTTTCCCATCATTTAACCCATTCTGACCTTTGTTCGCAAGGTCATCTTTCGTTTCAGAACTATTATTAAAATCAGTACTGGTTGAATATCTTGCCTGCATTTTAATTAAACTATTATAAATTGAATTGATCCTAAATTCCCCTTCATCTTTATTGATACTAGTACCCCCATATACTATCTTTTTTATTTCTATAATTTCCCTGAAGCTTTGTAAAAGTCCTACAGACGTATCTACAATTTTTGTTTGATCAAATAAAATACTGTGATGAGGAAAATTATAAAGATGTTCTGCAACAGCTGACTCAAACGTTTCTGGTGTTTTGTTTTGTTTTAGAGCGCAATCTATTGCATTCTTGTGTTGTTGTAGCGTATTTTCTAAAGTTTGTTGCGTTCTTCCCACATAAAATTTACCACAAGAACATGGAATTTTGTAAACTCCCTTTTGCAAATTTCTCGGTACCTTGTCTTTCCCTTTATTTAACAACGAGCTTATATTATGTCCTGATTTAAATGCTGTATTTATATTATGTTTTTTTTAATTCTCTTCTTAATTTTTGTGATAAAATTGGGATAAAAGGCAAAGTTATGTAATTTGTTTCTTGATTTGACTCATCTTCTTCTAATATTTTTGGTTCCGTCAACTTTTTTTTTCCTTTTTTCAATTATTTGAGAAATCATATTTTCCGGATAGCCATTACCTATTAGAATATCCTTAATAAAAATTAGTTCATTTCTTATGTATCCTGGTGATGCTAATTTTAATACCCTATCAACTAAAGAAATAACCACACCCCTTTTTACCTGGATCGGATGATTTGATGTGAAAGACAAACAACGGTTGTTATTAGTCGGTTTACGGTAAATTGAAAATGCTAGTTCGTTATTATTTCTATGGATCAAAATATCTAGAAACGGTAACTTATTCTCTGTTTCCTTTTCAATCGTAAAAATTAATTCTCCTCCCAAATTATTTAAATGTTCCAAAAAACCTTCAATTTCTGATTCCCCGTAATTCCAAATAACTAAAATATCATCCATATATCTGCCCCAAAATTTAGGTTTTAAAAAATATGTTTCTATAGCTAAATTTTCAACATACTCTACATAAATATTTGCTAACAACGGACTTAAAGGCCCTCCCATTGCTAAACCCCTAATTTGATGGTAAAAATTATCTCTAAACGTGAAATAGTTAGTATATCTGCTAGTTATTCTGACTAAATTTAATATAGTTTCCAGTTCAATTCCCGAAGATAATTCTTCTATCTCATTTTTTCGTTCCTCAAGTTTTTTGGATAAAATACTAAACGATTTATCAAAAGGAATATACGTATACATGGATTTTATATCAAAACTGAACAATCTAGATTCTTCTGATATTTCTACACTTATAAGTTTATCTTTTAAAAATTCCGAGTTTTTTATATACGAATTTTGGAGATATAATAATGGTTTAAGTGTCATTGCTGCCCATTTCTCGATTTTAACCGTTGGTGAATTGGTTGTTGAAACAATAGGTCTTAAGGGGATGCCTGTTTTATGTATTTTTGGCAAACCATATATTCTAGGGCTAACTGATCCCCTTGGAAAGAACTTGTGATACATCTGGGGTGTGATACTTCCATTTGTTTTAAGGTCTTCTAAATCTTTTCTTAATCTTTTAGCATACAATTCAGTTGGGTCCGAGTTAAGTTTTTTATATGTTGAAGTATCACTTAGAATTGTTTCTATTTTACTATCATAATCATCTTTTTCTAGGATTACTACTGTATTGCTCTTATCCGCTTTCGTTATTATTACAGAATCATCTTTTTTAAATCTTTTAAAACTTTAATATCTTTGTTCTTAACGTTTTCTTGATAACTACCAAAATCTGTTAAAATATTCACTACCCTTAGTCTTAACTCATCTACATTATTTATATCTTTTGGAAACTTATGAATCCCTGTTTCAATCTTTGAAATAATTTCCTCTATCGGTACATTTTTAGGATTTAGTCCAAATTTTATACCTCTTTCAAGGATTTCCTTTTGTTCTTTGGTTAACTCCTTTTTGCTTAAATTAATCACCCCAGGGCCTGGGAAATAATTAGGCTTATACATTGATAGTTTTTGTTTTTCTTTTTCCCTTTTTAACTGCAAAAATTTTTGGTTTAGTCTTTCCCTAGATAATCTTAGAACATGTTCAAAAGAATTTTTAAAGATTGATATAATTTGTTGGAAATCATTTGTATTAAGAAAATTACCAAGGCTATGTTTTAAAAAATCTATTTCTTTTACAACTTGTGATCTCTGGAAACGTTTATCTTTCAGCACATGGTTTAAGTTTAGTAAATTTACCTTTCTCGTGTGCTTTTCTTCATTATATGTATTTAAATGATAATTAAAACAAAACGATTTTGGAATTAGTTTATTTACTTTGCACTTTTCTAAAAACTTTTGTTGTGTAATTATATTGGCATGTTTCTTTGCTAAATTCAAAAATAATAAAATTGAATTGGTCTTTTGCCACCCGTAGGCTAGACGTAAATAATTTCTTAGACCACACTGCTTTTCCATTTAAAAAAAAAAAATTTAAACAAGAAAAACGGGTTTTAATTTTCTATAAAGCAGTGAAATACAAAACAATTAATTATACACAAATACTCCGAATATTTCGGCCCCACGTCCGGGAGCCTTTCTCAACGAAAAAAAAAAAATATAAAATGAAACAAAAAAAAAATTTCTTTTTAAAAAAACTTAACTTACATCAAAATAAAACATACTAAACACATAAAGAGAAAGAAAAAAAACAAAAGAAAAAAAATATAAATAAATAAGAAACAAAACTCACATATTAAATAAACACTTCCATGCACTGAATGTCAATAATGATTCAACTCGCCTCCTCACAGTATATAAATTGAAATCTATCAAAAATGAAGAATATATTTATACTTAGACCAAAACAATAAAAGGTCAACTAACCCCCCGGCCCATAACCCCTAATTAAATTTCACAAGTTCATCAACCAATTTATGAATTATAAATTGAACAGATTCGTTTGGTTGCAAGCTTAGCTGCAGTTCGTTTACTTTTCCCATCATTTAACCCATTCTGACCTTTGTTCGCAAGGTCATCTTTCGTTTCAGAACTATTATTAAAATCAGTACTGGTTGAATATGTTGCCTGCATTTTAATTAAACTATTATAAATTGAATTGATCCTAAATTCCCCTTCATCTTTATTGATACTAGTACCCCCATATATTATCTTTTTTATTTCTATAATTTCCCTGAAGCTTTGTAAAAGTCCTACAGACGTATCTACTATTTTTGTTTGATCAAATAAAATACTGTGATGAGGAAAATTATAAAGATGTTCTGCAACAGCTGACTCAAACGTTTCTGGTGTTTTGTTTTGTTTTAGAGCGCAATCTATTGCATTCTTGTGTTGTTGTAGCCTATTTTCTAAAGTTTGTTGCGTTCTTCCCACATAAAATTTACCACAAGAACATGGAATTTTGTAAACTCCCTTTTGCAAATTTCTCGGTACCTTGTCTTTCCCTTTATTTAACAACGAGCTTATATTATGTCCTGATTTAAATGCTGTATTTATATTATGTTTTTTT
This sequence comes from Artemia sinica, assembly GCA_027921565.1. Classification (NCBI taxonomy): domain Eukaryota; kingdom Metazoa; phylum Arthropoda; class Branchiopoda; order Anostraca; family Artemiidae; genus Artemia; species Artemia sinica. The sequence continues at coordinate 26,057,024 of CM051257.1, forward strand.
AATTCTCTTCTTAATTTTTGTGATAAAATTGGGATAAAAGGCAAAGTTATGTAATTTGTTTCTTGATTTGACCCATCTTCTTCTAATATTTTTGGTTCCGTCAACTTTTTTTCCTTTTTTCAATTATTTGAGAAATCATATTTTCTGGATAGCCATTACCTATTAGAATATCCTTAATAAAAATTAGTTCATTTCTTATGTATCCTGGTGATGCTAATTTTAATACCCTATCAACTAAAGAAATAACCACACCCCTTTTTACCTGGATCGGATGATTTGATGTGAAAGACAAATAACGGTTGTTATTAGTCGGTTTACGGTAAATTGAAAATGCTAGTTCGTTATTATTTCTATGGATCAAAATATCTAGAAACGGTAACTTATTCTCTGTTTCCTTTTCAATTGTAAAAATTAATTCTCCTCCCAAATTATTGAAATGTTCCAAAAAACCTTCAATTTCTGATTCCCCGTAATTCCAAATAACTAAAATATCATCCATATATCTGCCCCAAAATTTAGGTTTTAAAAAATATGTTTCTATAGCTAAATTTTCAACATACTCTACATAAATATTTGCTAACAACGGACTTAAAGGCCCTCCCATTGCTAAACCCCTAATTTGATGGTAAAAATTATCTCTAAACGTGAAATAGTTAGTATATCTGCTAGTTATTCTGACTAAATTTAATATAGTTTCCAGTTCAATTCCCGAAGATAATTCTTCTATCTCATTTTTTCGTTCCTCAAGTTTTTTGGATAAAATACTAAACGATTTATCAAAAGGAATATACGTATACATGGATTTTATATCAAAACTGAACAATCTAGATTCTTCTGATATTTCTACACTTATAAGTTTATCTTTTAAAAATTCCGAGTTTTTTATATACGAATTTTGGAGATATAATAATGGTTTAAGTGTCATTGCTGCCCATTTCTCGATTTTTACCGTTGGTGAATTGGTTGTTGAAACAATAGGTCTTAAGGGGATGCCTGTTTTATGTATTTTTGGCAAACCATATATTCTAGGGCTAACTGATCCCCTTGGAAAGAACTTGTGATACATCTGGGGTGTGATACTTCCATTTGTTTTAAGGTCTTCTATAATTAATAATTGAAAAAAGGAAAAAAAAGTTGACGGAACCAAAAATATTAGAAGAAGATGGGTCAAATCAAGAAACAAATTACATAACTTTGCCTTTTATACCAATTTTATCACAAAAATTAAGAAGAGAATTAAAAAAACATAATATAAATACAGCATTTAAATCAGGACATAATATAAGCTCGTTGTTAAATAAAGGGAAAGACAAGGTACCGAGAAATTTGCAAAAGGGAGTTTACAAAATTCCATGTTCTTGTGGTAAATTTTATGTGGGAAGAACGCAACAAACTTTAGAAAATAGGCTACAACAACACAAGAATGCAATAGATTGCGCTCTAAAACAAAACAAAACACCAGAAACGTTTGAGTCAGCTGTTGCAGAACATCTTTATAATTTTCCTCATCACAGTATTTTATTTGATCAAACAAAAATAGTAGATACGTCTGTAGGACTTTTACAAAGCTTCAGGGAAATTATAGAAATAAAAAAGATAATATATGGGGGTACTAGTATCAATAAAGATGAAGGGGAATTTAGGATCAATTCAATTTATAATAGTTTAATTAAAATGCAGGCAAGATATTCAACCAGTACTGATTTTAATAATAGTTCTGAAACGAAAGATGACTTTGCGAACAAAGGTCAGAATGGGTTAAATGATAGGAAAAGTAAACGAACTGCAGCTAAGCTTGCAACCAAACGAATCCGTTCAATTTATAATTCATAAATTGGTTGATGAACTTGTGAAATTTAATTAGGGGTTATGGGCCGGGGGGTTAGTTGACCTTTTATTGTTTTGGTCTAAGTATAAATATATTCTTCATTTTTGATAGATTTCAATTTAAATACTGTGAGGAGGCGAGTTGAATCATTATTGACATTCAGTGCATGGAAGTGTTTATTTAATATGTGAGTTTTGTTTCTTATTTATTTATATTTTTTTTCTTTTGTTTTTTTTTTCTTTCTCTTTATGTGTTTAGTATGTTTTATTTTGATGTAAGTTAAGTTTTTTTAAAAAGAAAATTTTTTTTTGTTTCATTTTATATTTTTTTTTTCCGTTGAGAAAGGCTCCCGGACGTGGGGCCGAAATATTCGGAGTATTTGTGTATAATTAATTGTTTTGTATTTCACTGCTTTATAGAAAATTAAAACCCGTTTTTCTTGTTTAAAATTTTATTTTTTTTAAATGGAAAAGCAGTGGGGTCTAAGAAATTATTTACGTCTAGCCTACGGGTGGCAAAAGACCAATTCAATTTTATTATTTTTGAATTTAGCAAAAAAACATGCCAATATAATTACACAACAAAAGTTTTTAGAAAAGTGCAAAGTAAATAAACTAATTCCAAAATCGTTTTGTTTTAATTATCATTTAAATACATATAATGAAGAAAAGCACACGAGAAAGGTAAATTTACTAAACTTAAACCATGTGCTGAAAGATAAACGTTTCCAGAGATCACAAGTTGTAAAAGAAATAGATTTTTTAAAACATAGCCTTGGTAATTTTCTTAATACAAATGATTTCCAACAAATTATATCAATCTTTAAAAATTCTTTTGAACATGTTCTAAGATTATCTAGGGAAAGACTAAACCAAAAATTTTTGCAGTTAAAAAGGGAAAAAGAAAAACAAAAACTATCAATGTATAAGCCTAATTATTTCCCAGGCCCTGGGGTGATTAATTTAAGCAAAAAGGAGTTAACCAAAGAACAAAAGGAAATCCTTGAAAGAGGTATAAAATTTGGACTAAATCCTAAAAATGTACCGATAGAGGAAATTATTTCAAAGATTGAAACAGGGATTCATAAGTTTCCAAAAGATATAAATAATGTAGATGAGTTAAGACTAAGGGTAGTGAATATTTTAACAGATTTTGGTAGTTATCAAGAAAAAGTTAAGAACAAAGATATTAAAGTTTTAAAAGATTTAAAAAAAGATGATTCTCTAATAATAACGAAAGCGGATAAGAGCAATACAGTAGTAATCCTAGAAAAAGATGATTATGATAGTAAAATAGAAACAATTCTAAGTGATACTTCAACATATAAAAAACTTAACTCGGACCCAACTGAATTGTATGCTAAAAGATTAAGAAAAGATTTAGAAGACCTTAAAACAAATGGAAGTATCACACCCCAGATGTATCACAAGTTCTTTCCAAGGGGATCAGTTAGCCCTAGAATATATGATTTGCCAAAAATACATAAAACAGGCATCCCCTTAAGACCTATTGTTTCAATAACCAATTCACCAACGGTAAAAATCGAGAAATGGGCAGCAATGACACTTAAACCATTATTATATCTCCAAAATTCGTATATAAAAAACTCGGAATTTTTAAAAGATAAACTTATAAGTGTAGAAATATCAGAAGAATCTAGATTGTTCAGTTTTGATATAAAATCCATGTATACGTATATTCCTTTTGATAAATTGTTTAGTATTTTATCCAAAAACTTGAGGAACGAAAAAATGAGATAGAAGAATTATCTTCGGGAATTGAACTGGAAACTATATTAAATTTAGTCAGAATAACTAGCAGATATACTAACTATTTCACGTTTAGAGAAAATTTTTACCATCAAATTAGGGGTTTAGCAATGGGAGGGCCTTTAAGTCCGTTGTTAGCAAATATTTATGTAGAGTATGTTGAAAATTTAGCTATAGAAACATATTTTTTAAAACCTAAATTTTGGGGCAGATATATGGATGATATTTTAGTTATTTGGAATTACGGGGAATCAGAAATTGAAGGTTTTTTGGAACATTTAAATAATTTGGGAGGAGAATTAATTTTTACAATTGAAAAGGAAACAGAGAACAAGTTACCGTTTCTAGATATTTTGATCCATAGAAATAATAACGAACTAGCATTTTCAATTTACCGTAAACCGACTAATAACAACCGTTATTTGTCTTTCACATCAAATCATCCGATCCAGGTAAAAAGGGGTGTGGTTATTTCTTTAGTTGATAGGGTATTAAAATTAGCATCACCAGGATACATAAGAAATGATCTAATTTTTATTAAGGATATTCTAATAGGTAATGGCTATCCGGAAAATATGATTTCTCAAATAATTGAAAAAAGGAAAAAAAAGTTGACGGAACCAAAAATATTAGAAGAAGATGGGTCAAATCAAGAAACAAATTACATAACTTTGCCTTTTATCCCAATTTTATCACAAAAATTAAGAAGAGAATTAAAAAAACATAATATAAATACAGCATTTAAATCAGGACATAATATAAGCTCGTTGTTAAATAAAGGGAAAGACAAGGTACCGAGAAATTTGCAAAAGGGAGTTTACAAAATTCCATGTTCTTGTGGTAAATTTTATGTGGGAAGAACGCAACAAACTTTAGAAAATAGGCTACAACAACACAAGAATGCAATTGATTGCGCTCTAAAACAAAACAAAACACCAGAAACGTTTGAGTCAGCTGTTGCAGAACATCTTTATAATTTTCCTCATCACAGTATTTTATTTGATCAAACAAAAATAGTAGATACGTCTGTAGGACTTTTACAAAGCTTCAGGGAAATTATAGAAATAAAAAAGATAATATATGGGGGTACTAGTATCAATAAAGATGAAGGGGAATTTAGGATCAATTCAATTTATAATAGTTTAATTAAAATGCAGGCAAGATATTCAACTAGTACTGATTTTAATAATAGTTCTGAAACGAAAGATGACCTTGCGAACAAAGGTCAGAATGGGTTAAATGATGGGAAAAGTAAACGAACTGCAGCTAAGCTTGCAACCAAACGAATCCGTTCAATTTATAATTCATAAATTGGTTGATGAACTTGTGAAATTTAATTAGGGGTTATGGGCCGGGGGGTTAGTTGACCTTTTATTGTTTTGGTCTAAGTATAAATATATTCTTCATTTTTGATAGATTTCAATTTATATACTGTGAGGAGGCGAGTTGAATCATTATTGACATTCAGTGCATGGAAGTGTTTATTTAATATGTGAGTTTTGTTTCTTATTTATTTATAATTTTTTTTCTTTTGTTTTTTTTTCTTTCTCTTTATGTGTTTAGTATGTTTTATTTTGATGTAAGTTAAGTTTTTTTTAAAAGAAAATTTTTTTTGTTTCATTTTATATTTTTTTTTTTCCGTTGAGAAAGGCTCCCGGACGTGGGGCCGAAATATTCGGAGTATTTGTGTATAATTAATTGTTTTGTATTTACCTAGCTTTATAGAAAATTAAAACCCGTTTTTCTTGTTTAAATTTTTTTTTTTTTTTTTTTGATCTGAAGCATTAATCGTTGCACTCGTGGTGGGGCTTTGTGAATAGGATTTGCTAAAACGGTTTCGAGGGGGCGGTGGTCAGTTGTGACGTCAACGTGGCGACTGTACAGATAATGGTGGAAGTGTTTACAGCCATACACGATGGCGTATAACTCTTTTTCGAGTTGTGAATACTTCTGCTCTGTCTAGCTGAGCGATCTCGATGCATACGCTGTGGCCTGCCCTTCCGAAACAAGGTGGGCGCCGAGCCTGTGGCTGGAGGCGTCAACAATGAGTTCGACATTCTTGCTCTGACAGTTGAAGAACGGGGTATTCGACAGTATAGAGTGTTTCAGGTCCTCAAATGTTTGGGTGTGTTCCTCTGACCAGATGAATGGGTTTGCTTTGGTCAGGTCATGGAGGGGTTTGTTTTTTGTGGATAGGCTCGGTATGTCTTTGGCGAGATAGTTGATCATCCCAAGGAGGCTTAGCAGTTCTTCTCGGCATGATGGGTTTGGCATGTGGTTAATGGCGCGAATCTTTTCGGGATCTGGCTGCATCCCCGTGGAGCTGATTATGTGTCAGAAGTAGCTGACACTGGAGGCCAAAAACTCGCACTTATCTTCATTGAAATGGATACCCTTAGCTAGGGCATGTTCAAGTATCACTGCTAGGCGTCCATTGTGCTCTTCTTGCGTTGCATGGTACATGATCATATCATCAATGATGATGAAGAAACCTTCTAGGCCTCCAAAGGCATCTTCCATCCTCATCTTGCGCTGAGATGATTCCAAAGGGCCTTCGCTTGAAACGATATCTTACATATATTGTGCTGAATGTCATGAGGTAAGACAAATCTTTGGAGAGCAGAATTGACCAGTAACCAGAACGGGCTTCGAGTTTTGTGAATATTTTCGCTCCATATAGCTTGGAGGTGACGTCGTCTAGAGTGGGAATGGGATAGTGGGGCCGTTCGATGGACTTGTTTAGGTCCACAGGGTCTATGCACAGTCTTATGGACCCGTCCTTCTTCTCAACCATAACCATCAAATTGACCCACTCCATTGGGGTAACGACCTTTTCAATAATCCCTAGGTCTTCTAGGTGGCTGAGTTCTTGCTTGAGTTTATCCTGCATGGCTGCGGGTACTCGTCTTGCTGGGTAGACAGTTGGGATGGTATTGTCTTTCAGGTATATGTTGCATTCTCCTTCGAGTTTCCCGATTCCTTTAAACACTTCTTTTTGTTTTGTGCAGGAATGGTACTCTTGAAGATGTTGAGTTTACATTCAGTGCCAGCTTAATCAGGTCCAAATCAAGGCTTGAACAATAGCCCATGATGGGGCCAGCTGAAGTTTCTACTACAAAGAATTTTTGCCTGCTGCTGAGGTTATCTTTGTAGCTGCATGATAATTCGCAGACTCCTGTTACAGGGATCCTTGCTCCACAGTAGCTGGTGAGGCGCTGGCTTGTGGGTTTCATGGTGGGCTTTGGGGTGATGAGGTCAAAGTACTTCTTTGGAATGATATTGACCTGGGCCCCTGTGTCGATTTTGAACTGGACAGGGAACTGATTGTTGATGATCAAAGGTATCACTGCTTCATCTTTGTTTTTTGCTTTGTTCAACGGAGTACAGGAATATGGTTTCATCACCAGAGTCCACTTTGACAGTGTCTTCTTCCACTGCATTTACTGTCTTCCTTTGACAAACTTGTGCAAAATGGTTGAGCTTTTTTCAGATGGAGCATGACTTACCCTTTGCTGGGCAGACATGGGAGGGGGAGTATGTTCCACCACAGCAGTAGCATGGTTTGCTCTTTGAGCTGCTTGCTTCCTGTTTTTTTTTCTGCTGCTGTTCCAATTTGGATAGTGTGAGATGGCATCAATCTCTTGCTTTATGGGAATATACTTAGTTCCATGGAATGTTTTAAGCTGTGCATGGGTCACTTTGTGGGTTCTGCACATAATGGTTGCTTTTTCAAGCATAAGTTCATCACCTTCAGCCAGGAGCTTCTCACTTACATTTTGGTTTAGTATTCCGCAAACTATGCAATCACGGACCATTTCGTTTGGGTCTGAGTAAGAACATGGTTTCACTAATGTCTTGAGCTCTGTAATATATTTCTCTACATTTTCTGCCTCGGCTTGGTCTTGTTTTTGGAACAGATAACATGCAAAACTGTGTTCTTCTGTGGTGATGCATATGCCTTAAATTTCTCAAGGTACCATTCGATTTTGTTCCATCCCTTGTCTGCAATGGTGAAGGTGTTGAATATTTCTTGTCCTTTTGCTCCAGCCCAGATAAGTAGGTAGGCACAGAGAGCTTTCTCTGTTTTGCCTGTCAGTGGGCCTGCAAACATCAGTTGGGCATGCTCTTGGAAACAGTCCCATTCTTCTGCTAGGGAGCTGGCTTCCCAGTTGATTGATGGCTGTAGTACATCCATGAGATCCCACTTCTGACACCATGTAATACTTCTCTAGTGTAAAGGTTTATTGATCCAGGCTACCTACAAAATAAAAGCAACATCTAAGCACAGCATAAGCATTAAGTAAGCACAAGCATGGTATAGGCACAAGCAGGGAATTAAGCACAAGCATAGCAGAATGCTACAATAAAGAGTTTCCCAAAGAGCAAACTATTACTAACCTTTCTGGAACCAAATAATTCACTTAGCCTCAATCAAAGCTTTTAAGTAGGAAAGCCCAGGAATCGATAGAGCCAATAAGAAAAGTGACTCCTTATTTGAGACCCATCTTTTGAGGCAATAGCCCTCAATCAAAGTACTAATTTATATAAGAAGTCTTTTCTGGCAACCCTCAAACACTCAATTTTGTATTTGATAAAGTCTGCTCAATTCAAGAAGGATTCCAATCAGAAGGAATTCTACCCTGCTTTTGTTGGCTGAAAATAATCTTGTATTTTCTGGCTTTAAATTTTTGCAATGCTCCACAATTTACTTTCTCTTACATTGTTTTATTTCCATTTCTTTAATATTATTAGCCAGTGTAAATGATATATACACAATTTTCTACAGAGGGGAGAGGGAAAGATACATCTAAAGCACCCTCTCTTTTTCTAATGTCTTTTCTTGACATTTGTTTCTGGTATTTTCTGGATATTTGTCTTTCTTTGACATTGTTGCTAGAAATTTGATATCTGGTATTTTCTCTATAAGCCAATTAGCATTATTGGCTTAAATTATTGGAGTTGCCCATCAATTTTTAATCTAATTTTGGTACTTGTATGATATAGCCCCTACCTAATATTCTTCTAATATGTTTCTCTGACACTCCATCCTAATGAAATATACCTAAGTATGATAAAAATATAATATATTAGAAACAAATTTGGGCTATATATTTGCACATTAGGGAGGGGGTGGGGGGTAAAGTAGTGAGTCTGCATGCTTAATGTGTTAGGTACAATTATTCTGCATATTATGAAGTAAGAATTATTTTCTAACTTCAAACTGTCCAAATAGTTTATCCCCCCCCCCCTCCCTAATGTGAAAATATACAACCCAAATTATATATTTCCATCTAATTTGTCACTTCTCTTTGTCTTTTCTCATGCTAAGCTGAAAGAAACTAATAAAAAAAGTGGTTCTATAATGCATCAATGAATGAACAACTTAAGTGGTAGGGGTTATATCATACAAGTGCCCTAATTTTTTTACCAAGTATATTGGTTTTAGATTTATTAATTATTTATAAACTACAATTGCAAAAAGATGATCAAGGGGTGTAATAAAGAAACAACACAAGAGAAAAACTTAGGTCTATTGATGGTGGGCTACTTGCATGTTATTCTAAAAATGCACAGGAATTTTTCTGCTAAAAACCAGTTTACCATACTGTATACAGAAACAATTAGCTTAGGTTCACTGAAATAAAATATGTTGAAGCTATATTTTAATTAAATATTTAATATATAGAGTTTGTATTTGGTTAGGTTATGTTGAGTATTTAATATAATGCATTCTGGGCAGTCTGCTTTAATTAATTCTTTGTTGTAGTTTCCATAATTTTGTTACTAAAGTATTATATTTTCATCATATTTCATTTTGATTAAATTAACTTCATTTCTTGAGTGTTGTCAGGATAACACATAAGTACCTACCCTATTAATCAATAAAAAATATAGGTTAGACAACAGTGAAGGGATAAAGTGCAAAAGCCCAATGTAAGAGTTTTACATGTCATATCTTTAACTTCAGTAATATAATGGGAATTTCTAAATTACACAACAGGAAGCATGGAAGATAAAGAAAAAATTTAAAATAACTAATCTGGATCTTCTTCAAATTATTGTTTTTAAGAATAGGGAAAAGCATGAAACCTTTCCCAAGTTCACAGAAAATGGAATAGATTCTAGTCAGAAAATTTCTAATACATTGTCTGTAGTTTGCCATAATCTTTGCATATCTGATTTAGACTTATTTAAAAGTCTTGGTAACAGCCTTCTGATACAAAATTAGAAGAATGTTTAAAATGACAGCTCTTTTAATGTAAACTGATTAATGTCCTAGTTTCAATTTCTATCAGCTTGTGTTTGTAACTAAACTCTAATTTATCTAGTAATATCCTAAAGCCTCTCATTATTTTTTTCTAAGCTATTTGATGTCTATCTTACAGCCTAGCAGAAATTTACTTAAAAAAAGTTAGAAAATATTTCAGTTGACAGTTGGATGGCTGAGAAGTGTCTCTACAGTCAGAGAAAGGTAAGGTAAACTCAAGTTAAAATTAAGGACCAAATTTGTTTAGACAAAGTTGATATATTTATAGAGATCCTTGTCTTTATGTAACATGTAAAGCCTTAGAAACATGAATTTTGACATATACTTAAAATGTCTTTCCAAGATGTATGTTGTAGTCTAGATTCATGAAACTTTTAACTAGCCTATTGAAAATTTGGTTCCTAAAGCAGCATTCACAAGCACGTCTAGCTAGAATCCTATGTCTAGACATGTGTCTTGTCAGAATTAAATGTCTAGGTAACAACCATTCACAAGTAAAATTCAGCACTTAGCTAGACATGCTAGACAAGTTGCTTGGCTAGACATTGAGTTCTAGACTTTAGAACTCAATGTCTAGGATTTTCAATTATAGCCAATCAGACTGTGTCAAGTTCCACTATTTTCATCACTTTTGTTTGCATTTTTAAACAGAAATTTAATTTTTGTTTTCTCATTAATTCTTTTTTCATTTCAGGCAAATATGCAACACCAGACATAATAGTGAAGCACACTAAGGCAATTGTTTTGCTTATCTCATCCATTATCTTGTGACAGTAAAAATAGGGATTACAATTTTGAAAGTTTTGCCAGCTTAAGCTTTCTTGATTGGCTAGAAATGACAATTTGAAACTAAATTTTTAATTTTACCTAAGCACCAAATTTTACTTGTGAACAGTTATTGCCTAGACATTGAATTCTGGCTAGACATGTGTCTAGATATGGGATTCTAGCTAGACACACTTGTGAGCACTGCTTAACTCAATTAGACCTACTTTTAAGGAGAGTAAAAACCATTGTCCATAATGATACTGGTTAGCCTAAATAATCAACAGTTGGCTAGCCTAGTTCTGAAGGAAACATGTTAACTAAACAAAAGTAATACCATTAGGCTATATTCCTTATTTTATGTTCTTTCTAAGCATCATGATTGTTTTCTGAGAATGCAACCTGCCCCTGACTTGTCTGAAATGTAGCCCAAGTAATATATCTCTCTATTAACTGAATATTATGACATTTTGCAGACTTAGGCTGCTTATTGAAAGGTGTTTCTGCAGTATTGACTTGTTGAAATATAGGTTTGCATGTGATTGATTACAATATTGAAATAAATGCTACTTTTGGTAAAATGCTACTTTTGGCTATTTTGGAAAAGGGTTAAATTAGAAAAAAGAAACTTTCAGGGATAGGTCTACAGACTAAAGTATGGGTAAATATCTACCAAATCATATTATTGACTTACGCATAAAGTGAATATACCACTCGATGCCTTTTTTATGCTGATTACAAATATAATATTCATTTCTATTGGAAATGAATTTCAGCCCCCCCCTATATATGCCAATTCAGGGTATATATTTCTACATTAGGGGGATGGGGGTAAAGTTTAAACTTACCTCCCATTTACATCAGAAAAAAAATTTTCCCCTACCACCATCTGATAGAAATGATTATTATATTTGTAATCAGCATAAAAAAAGGCATTGAGTGGTATATTCACTTTATGCATAAGTCAATAGGCTAATATGATTTGGTAGATATTTACCAAAGTATGTCCTGGGAAGGTATTTTGAAGTACCTACCTCCACTCTTTCTGCCTCTAGAGGCTCCTGAAATTTGCCTACATGACCTATTGAAATTTTGACAAAATAACTTTTAACCTTAATTTTCAGTTTCTTTGTCTCTGGCTTTAGTTTTGAAAATGTAATTCCTGTTATTTGAGTAGAATTTTAAGCCATATCAATAGTTTTTTTTTTAATTTAGGGAAATATATTTGCATATCTTTAAAACCTTATAAATTGGAATTGAGCAAAGTTGTGAAGCTGAAAAGAATTTTGTTTAAGTTTTAATTCTGAAAAGAAATTTATTTAAGCAGAAGATCTATTTTGCAAGGTTTCACTTTTATAACACACAGATTTTTAAACGTCATCAAAAGTTAGGACCCTCTAGAGGGAGGAGTGGAGGTAAATACTTCAAAACACCTTCCCAGGGCATAATTTAGCCTGTAGATGCATCCCTGAAACTTTCATTTTCAACTCATCCTGAAACCTAACCTCTTTCCAAGATAGCCAAAAGTAGCAAAAGTAGAATTTAACCTAAATCATTTTATTCAACATGATTTAAAACAGAAATAGAATGAAACAAGATAGGCCTAATCAATGAATGGAAACAGTTTCCTTTAAGTTTTTGCTAAAATACTTACCAAAATACAGCTAAATGCAATGATCTTCCAGGTTTTTTTTAATTAGTTTAGACTATTTTTAAAGTATGATTCCTACCCTAAATAATGGTATTCTTGTTCTGATAGGAAATAACTTAGGACATATTCTATGTAGCTAGAGAGCAAAGTATAATCACCTACGGAACCGTAGGTTATTATACTTTGCTAGAGAGGAAACTCACAGCAGCCTCTATTAGTTAATTAAATAAAAAAAACAAGTTTTTTTAACTGAAAGTAAGGAGCGACATTAAAACTTAAAACGAACAGAAATTATTCCGTATATGAAAGGGGCTGTCCCCTCCTCAACGCCTCGCTCTTTACGCTAAAGTTTTTATTGTCTAAAAAAGATAGAGTTGTGAGAAAGTCAAACTTTAGCGTAAAGAGCAAGGCGTTGAGGAGGGGACAGCCCCTTTCATATACGGAATAATTTCTGTTCGTTTTAAGTTTTAATGTCGCTCCTTACTTTCAGTTAAAAAAACTTGTTTTTTTTTATTTAATTTTTGAACGTTTTTGAATAAATGCAGGTTTTGATCTTGGCTCACAGTACATGAATAATTAAAACAAAATTTTCATATTAATTTACTTTTATTTAGTTAAATGGCTTTCTCGAAACTTGTTTAATTTTATTTACGAACGTTTTTATTAGTAATAAATATACGTAACTTACGAATTAACTTACGTAACGAACTTCTATATTCATATATTTTTAATTAGTATATTAGGGGGTTCGTCCCCTAGTCAATACCTTGCTCTTTAAGCGAAAGTTCGAATTTTGTTCCAATTCTTTAAAAATGACCGCTTAACCACAAAGGCTGTTAATTAAAATAAATAGCTCTTATGAAGTACTAAAAAATCTCCGGCTTAAAGAGTGAGGTATTGACTAGGGGTGAACCCAATCATATATGTAATATTTTCTGTTCGTTTAAAGTTTTGATGTTGCTGCTGTTGCAGTTGAAAAACTTGTTTTTTATATTTAATTTCTGATCTTTTTTTAAATAATGCTGGGGAGTCCGGCGTCCCCTTCATAGCAATGTCCCTTCCCCCATGAAAACTTCTTTCATGGAAAGATCCTCCTACATAACCCCCGACCCCAGGCAGGTACGCAGGAATTTGTTTCGGGGGGGGGGGGGGCAATTTGTTTCGGGGGGGGGCGGCAAATCCTTCAAACCCATTATTCTGTGAGAAAAATCAGAAAATTATGGGAAAATGAAAAAAATCGTGAGATTTCGGGGGGCCCCGGGCCCGCAGGCCCCCCGCCCTCCGTAGTCCCTGCCTACCCCCCCCCCCCATACCAGGAAAATCTCCCTGAAAACGTCTGAGAAAAATCAGAAAATATGGGAAATGAAAAAAATCGTGAGATTCGGGGGCCCCGGCCCGCAGGCCCCCCCCTCCGACGTCCCTGCTACTCCCCCCCCCACTACCAGGAAAAATCTCCCCTGAAAACGTCTGTACTGTATACTTCCCAATAACCAATACTATATGTTAACATTGGGTAAAGTTCATAACTTTCAGCCCTCCTCCCGGGAACTTCGGGGGATAAAGTCATCCTAAAAGAGATACTATATATTCGAACATATATTTCGAACATGCTGAACAAAATGGCTATCTCAAAAATTTTGATCAGGTGACTTTGGGAAAACAATGAGCGTGGGAGGGGGCCTAGTTGCCCTCCATTTTTTTTGGTCACTTAAAAAGGGCACTAGAACTTTTAATTTCCATTCCAATGAGCCCTCCCACGATATTCTAAGACCACTGGGTCGATACGATCACCCCTGTGGAAAAAAAAATAAAATAAACACGCACCTGTGATCTTTCTTCTGGCAAAAAATGCAAAATTCTACATTTTTGTAGATAGGAGCTTGAAACCTCTACAGTAGGGTTCTCTGATACACGGAATATGATGGTGTGATTTTCATTATTAACGTTCTATAACTGTTAGGGGGTCTTTCTCCCTTTTTTCAAAAATCAGCCAAATTTTCTCAGGCGCGTAACTTTTGATGGGTAGGATTAAACTTGATGAAACTTATATATTTGAAATCAGCATTAGAATCCGATTCTTTTGATGTATCTATTTGTATCAAAATACCGTTTTCTAGAGTTTCGGTTACCATTGAGCCGGGTCCCAATAACCAATACTATATGTTAACATTGGGTAAAGTTCATAACTTTCAGCCCTCCTCCTGGGGGCTTCGAGGGATTAAGTCATCCTGAAAGACATAGTTATAATATTTTCGACCATGCTGAACAAAATGGCTATCTCAAAATTTTGATCGGGTGACTTTGGGAAAAAAATGAGCGTGGGAGGGGGCCTAGTTGCCCTCCATTTTTTTTTGTCGCTTAAAAAGGGCACTAGAACTTTTAATTTCCGTTCGAATGAGCCCTCCCACGATATTCTAGGACCACTGGGTCGATACGATCACCCCTGGAAAAAAAAAACAACAACAAATAAACACGCATCCATGATCTTTCTTCTGGCAAAAAATGGAAAATTCCACATTTTTGTAGAGAGGAGCTTGAAACCTCTACAGTAGGGTTCTCTGATACGCTGAATATGATGGTGTGATTTTCATTAAGGTTCTATAATTTTTAGGGGGGTTTTCCCCCTTTTTTCGAAAATCAGCCAAATTTTCTAAGGCGCGTAACTTTTGATAGGTAAAATTAAACTTGATAAAACTTATATATTTGAAATCAGAATTAAAATCTGATTCCTTTGATGTATCTATTGGTATCAAAATTCCGTTTTTTAGACTTTCGGTTACCATTGAGCCGGGTCGCTCCTTACTTACAGTTCGTTACCACGAACTGTTTGACAATTTAAAAATGGCCCAACCACAAGGGGCTCGGCGCTATTACGCGGACCAATCCCTATTAGTCATTTTCTCGGAACCATCGCTTGCTGCATGACTATATAATCTCATTTGATGAGAGATGAATTTTATGTATTAAACTTTAGAAAAGGGTTTTATTGAAGAGCATTAATATATATTTTAGCAAATATTTGAGATTAAAAAATTAAAAGAAGCCCGAATATGATGTGAATAATACGGCTTGTGCAGCATTACGATTACCAACCAACATTAACAAATGATTTAAATTCCCAAATAATTACACCAATTACAATTGAAATTAAAAAGTTTTACTAGCTATAGCTCAGAGACGACTATAGATACATCAATGTATAATAGGTTACAGACAGCATGAGGTTTTGCAAAATTCTTGTTGTCTTTTTTGCCAGCAGCAAAGGTTTCGTGAGGCTTGGAAGCAGTTGACCCAAGAGTAAAGCCGGTTGGTTAAACCTTATTATTCAAATGACTAATCCCACAATTGATACCATCATTTTTATCAGCGGCGTGGTGGCTGTTGCTCTGCTCCCGAATACGATCTTTACATGCTCGCGAATATATTTTTCTATATGATCTGGTATCTATTCAACTGATAGTTCTATGGCGATTTGCAAGCTAAATTTCTGTAACGTATATCAAGTCAAAACTATAGATTTTCCTTCTTAAATGTTTATCTTATTGAAATTCTTGAACAAAAGTTATTCCAGCAAAAAGCTTAAAAGCCTTACTCTTGCTCTAGTTTAAGACTAAAAAAGTGCTGGGTACACCCTATTGTTTTTGGTTACGACTATACGTCAACTACTCAGAAATTGACTAAACGATGATAAAAGCAAAAGATGTTATATTTTGGTGAAAACACAAGCTTTATTCTTAACATGATGCGTATGCAGTATTAAAACATGCTTATTTTTGTTATTATCGAAAAAAGATTTGCTAGTCCAATTTATTAGCCCTTGGAAGTTTTCACTCCAAAACCCATATCCACTTACGTATCTTCAGATGATGTAATGATAAGCCCCTCCGTTACCCTTTAAACAGCGCTTAGGATTTAGAATCAGAGCCAATGAAATTTGTTCTTTAATTTATATAAAAAAAACAAAAAAAATGCTAAAACTGTACAAAACTGAATATAAAGGAAGTATATAAAGCATAAATATTGTACAATAAGTATACATCACACACAAACAATAAATAATACAGAAACAGTTAAAAATAACACATTCGTAAAAGATAAATTTATTCGTATTTTCTTATTCGTCAATGATATCGTGTAAATACCCATAAGATAGGGTGCACTAAATGAGAAAGTACACGAATTTTCTCTCAAGCTCTATTAAAACTTCGATTAATTTCCTAAATTTTTGAAAACATTGTAAAAACTTAAAAGATAGAAAGTGAATAAGTTCTTCACGAGAATTTCATTATCTAGTAAATGAATATCTAAACGCTGAGAAAACTGGAATGACAAGCTATTGGGTATGGGTACAAATTTTCATTCTTTCGAAGGGAGGTGGTTACACCATATCCAGTTTAATCTGCTTCCAGCATACAAAATTCTTCCAACCTTCTTTTTTTTGGGGGGGGCGGGGATTCATTTCCCCAGGGATCAATTCCAGGGGAGGGAGAGCCTGGCCCCAAGCAATATTTTTTCACCAACTATGTAATAAAGAAGCAGAACTGTTCAATTTTATTTCATTTCAGACTTACCAGAAAGTTCTTGGTGGGGACTCAATTCCCCAGGAATCGATTCCAGGGGAGGGAGAGCCTGGCCCCAAACAATATTTTTTTCACCAACTATATAATAAAGAAGCAAAACCTTTTAAATTTATTTTATTTCAGACCTATCAGAAAGCTGATTTAAGCCTTTGAATTCTAGCTAAACTAAAAGTGTAAAGCATATATTCTATTTTGTATCCCAGGTCACACGGAGGAAAGAACTTCTATTTTGAACTAAATTTAAATGTCTCTTTTATTTTCCTTTTCTACATATTGCCTATGGTATTATGTTGATTAAGGTCAGATGTGCTAATAATAAGTAAACTTTTTGAAGGGATGGAGAGACAAACAATAACAGAGACAGATCAATTTCCTGTAAAATTTGACAACAATGTTTATTAGTCTGGGTCACTTGTTTGAATAAACCAGAGGCAGAGCTAATTTTTAACTCGAGAGGGGGGGGAGGGGTGAAGGGGCCAGTGTAGACTTTAACACCCCCTGCTGCACCATCAATACTGCAAATATTACAATTTTTGCCTATAAATATTACGATTTTCCCTTGTTTAGCCCCCCCCCCAGGCATACCACCATGGGCGCTTATCCCCCCTCCCCTCCCCCTAGATCAGGCCCTAGACTACACCCCAATAAACAACTAAATAATTAAAAGTAAAAATATGTAAAATCAAATTTGTTGAAATTGTGTACGTCGAATCAAGTCTTCCTTTTGGCAAAGCTCGCCGTGACTGGAATCTTTTTTTAATTAACAGTCGTGTAAGAACAAGTCCTATAGGAATAGTGAAAAACAGGCTTCTAAATAAAGAAATTCATCTTCCTAGCAGATTGGCTAATGTCTTTGTAAATTTCATTAAGAGTCCACTTTGTCTTTCAGCACTATCTTCTTCAAATGATTCTACACTCTCCCTTTGTCTTGGGTGTTCTCCAGTTCTTTTTTGTTCAAATTTTATTCCAGTCCTCCAGTTTTGTTTTGTATGTTCCCCGGTTCTTTTTTTGGCCTCTAATCGATTATTTACGTGTGGCTCTACCTAAAAAAAAATATGGATTTAGTAAACTGATGTTTGTTATGAACAGGGTTGTCAAAATGTGCCCTTCCACAGAACCAATAACAAGCACAAAACTAGCGAATATTGGTACATAACTATATAGGGTCTTACTTAGAAAGCATAATTATTATATGGTGGCACATCCAGGGGTATTCTCCTCTGACTTGTTGCAGTTTACTTCTGTGGTGTCGAAAAAAACATTATCAAAATCTTGTCAAAGCTGTCAAGCAAAAATAAAAGAAGGCCTTTACAGTTATATACATTTTGAGGCTGTCTCTAACGCATCAGAGCCGCCTATTGCTATGAGGCTTCTCCCATATCTAAGGGAAAGTGATACTACGGCAGGGATTCTACAAGCAAAGCTTTTTCTGTAAAGATTGTAAGGACGTTTTTTGCCGACGCTATATACAATTTCGGGGGAAGGTTCACTACTTCTCTACCCTCATAACTAATACTACTACTAATAACAACTCACCGCAGCACCAAGCCGCCTGAGGCCAACACAGCTACGCACGCTCCTCCTCCACCCCAATCTATTCAAAGCCTCCCTTTTTACAGCCGCCCACGAAGTTCCCTTTTCCTTTAAATCTTTCTTTATGACGTCCTCACACCCCAAACGGGGACGACCTGCTTTCCGTTTAGCCCTAGATGGTTGGCCGAAAAGAACAATCTTCGGCAATCTGTCATCCTTCATCCGCACAACGTGCCCTAGCCACCTCAACCTTTCTTTCATTATAGCCCTAGAGAGCGGTATTGAACCACATTTTTCATATAGCCTATTGTTTGAAATACGGTCAGTTAGCCGGGTACCCAGAACAATCCTTAAGCAATTTCTCTGGAAAACATCCAGCAAATCTTCATCCGCTTTTCGGAGCGTCCATGCTTCAGAGCCATATTTGACCACTGTCATCACTGCAGCTTCTAATATTCTAATCTTGGTTTGCAGACTTATCTTCCTATTCTTCCAGACTTTTTTTAACTGTGGAAAAAACACCCTGAGCCTTGGCTATTCTATATTTAACATCTTCACTGATCCCACCATCTTTACTAATAATATTACCAAGGTAAGTGAAGCTGCCCACCTGATCAATCTTTTCATTACCCAACGTCACCTTTTCATCTTACCTTATTCCTAGCCTTAGTGACTTAGTCTTCCTAACATTAATTTTCAAACCAATTCTAGCACCCTGAACTCGCAAAACCTCTAAAACTTCATACATTTTGCTCACACTTTCATCTAGGATGCTTAAATCATCAGCATAATCCAAGTCCAGGAGACTTTTTCCTCCCCATTTGATTCCGTGGTCTCCCATTGCCTTTCCTGTGCTCCTTAAAACAAAGTCCATCAAAATAATCCATACACAGGGGGATAGAACACAACCCTGCTTAACTCCTGATTTAATACAAAACCAGCTGCTAACCTCATTTCCTACCTTAACCGCAGCAGTGTTATTCTCGTACACTAGCACTAATCACTTTAATGTATTTGTCTGGTATACCATACAAGGATAAAACCTTTACTAAAGCTCTTCTATCAACAGAATCGAACGCTTGCTCATAATCTATAAAACTGAGGACCAAAGGTGTTTGAAAACTCAGGCACTTCTCAATTATTAGCCTAAGATTGGAAATTTGGTCGACACATCCTCTACCTTTTCTAAAACCGCACTGCTCTTCTCTTAAAACTTTGTCTACGGCATCTCTCAGTCTAAAAAGTATCATATTACTAAGTAATTTACTACCTACAGAGACCAGACTAATGCCTCAATAATTACCACACTCACTTTTATCACCTTTCTTATAAAGTGGCTTAATTAAGGTTTTCCTAAAAGCGTTAGGTACTTCCCCTTTTTCAAAAATCATATTCATAATCTTCAGTAACTTATTTCTAACCTCAGAGCCACCATATTTAAGAAACTCATTTTCCACCCTAGCAGCACCTGGAGCCTTATTATTCTTTAATCCTTTTAGTACTGTTGCTAATTCCTCCTCACAAAACAAATCTTCCTTCACATCCAAGGTATCACAAACTTTTTCATTTTCCTCTATATTTTTTCCTGCAACTCTATCTCGGTTAAGCAAACTCTCAAAATGTTCGGCCCATCTCTCTTTAGTTTTTTCCTTATCGCTAATTGCGACCCCATTCCTATCTTTAACTGGGCCAAGTCCGGATTGACTACTCCCTCTCAATTTGTTAACGTGCCAGTACAATATTTTACTATTACGCCGTCTAGCTGCATCTTCCAGATCCTCGGCAATTTTATCCATGGCCTCCACTTCACACCTCCTTAGTTCATATTTTAATGCTTTCTCCACTTTCTTTACATTTCTTTTGTTTTCATACGATCTATCACTCAGATAATTCTTGTACAAGTCCTTTCTCCTTTCTATTAAGACATAAAGCTTTTTCACTAATATTCTTAGTTGCAGTTCTAGCTTGCTACTAAGGGAAGGCCCCGTAGTAGCATAATATTTGTAGGCATGAATATATAATGAGTCGGAGGTAATAGGCTTGAGATTTTCTGTGCAGGATTTCGACTCTTGTTGATAGAAGAGCATCGCCAAGTGCTGAAAACCATGTTGTGACCAAGATGGGCCCAGGATTGCACAAAGCCTCCATTCATGGAGGTCCCAGGGACTTCTTGCTGTCCGGTTCTAAGCCGGCTTAAGCACATCGGTGTAGACTTGAGAAGATATGTGATCCCCGTCCTGCACTGGTATCCGGGATCATTGCTTTTCCTGAGGCGAAAAAAATTTCAATGATTTAAAGAACATGAAAATTGGAACTTGGAATGTTACGACATTAAAAAATGACTATCGTATCGACATTTTGACTGACGAATTCAGACGATTCGAACTGGATTTATTAGGAGTTTCAGAAACTCATATCCCAGGGGTAGGAAGCATGAAATTAGGTGATATAGAATTTGTTTACTCAGGCAGGAAGGATGGGGTACATAGACAGGGAGTAGGGCTCATGATGAATAAGGAAGCTGCTAAGTCTTGTTTAGGCTGGGAAGGTATTAATAATAGAATACTAATTGCTCATTTTATGACTAGAAAGTTCAGGTATCAGTTATAGTAGTATACGCCCCTGTAGAACCGACTGATGGAGATACTAGTGACTCAGATGAATTTTACTTACAGTTACAGGAGCAAATAGACAAGGTCCCAGGTAGAAATATGATGTTATTGCTGGGAGATTTTAACGCCCAGGTTGGTAGAAATAAGGATAGATGGTATCCCAGCTTAGGTAAATTTGGTGTAGGAAAAGAAAACAGTAATGGATACAGACTTTTGCAATTTTGTAGGTATAACAATCTAGTTATAACCAATACGGTGTTTGGTCATAAAATGGCTCATAAGCTAACATGGTATTCACGTGATGGTAAGACAGCAAACCTTATTGATTATTTATAGTAAACCGAAGACTGGCAGGATCAATACAAGATACTAGGATATATAGGAGTGCTGTTATTGATGTTAAAAGTAAAGATCACCATCTAGTAGTGTCAAGGGTTAATTTAAAGCTGAAATATCGGAAGGGTAATTACCTCCCGGGAAGTTATGATGTTAGTAGACTCCAGGATGAGAATTTGAGAGAAACTTTCCAGGAACAGTTGAATACTAAACTTGAGAGTTTAAAATTTGATAATGTGGAAGATGGTTGGAATAATTTTAGAAAAATAATTTGTGAAGTTGCTGAAGGTGTATTAGGGAAGAAAGCTAGAACTGTAGCTAAGAATATTAGTGAAAAAGCTTTATGTTTAATAGAAAGGAGAAAGGACTTGTACAAGAATTATCTGAGTGATAGATCGCATGAAAACAAAAGAAATGTAAAGAAAGTGGAGAAAGCATTGAAATATGAACTAAGGAGGTGTGAAGTGGAGGCCATGGATAAAATTGCCGAGGATTTAGAAGATGCAGCTAGACGGCATAATAGTAAAATATTGTACTGGCACGTTAACAAATTGAGAGGTAGTAGTCAATCCGGACTTGTCCCAGTTAAAGATAGGAATGGGGTGGCAATTAGCGATAAGGAAAAAGCTAAAGCGAGATGGGCCGAACATTTTGAGAACTTGCTTAACCGAGATAGAGTTGCAGGAAAAAATATAGAGGAAAATGAAAAAGTTTGTGATACCTTGCATGTGAAGGAAGATTTGTTTTGTGAGGAGGAATTAGCAACAGTACTAAAGGATTAAAGAATAATAAGGCTCCAGGTGCTGATAGGGTAGTAAATGAGTTTCTTAAATATGGTGGCTTTGAGGTTAGAAATAAGTTATTGAAGATTATGAATATGATTTTTGAAAAAGGGGAAGTACCTAAAGATTTTAGGAAAACCTTAATTAAGCCACTTTATAAGAAAGGTGATAAAAGTGAGTGTGGTAATTATCGAGGCATTAGTCTGGTCTCTGTAGGTAGCAAATTGCTTAGTAATATGATACTTTTTAGACTGAGAGATGCTGTAGACAAAGTTTTAAGAGAAGAGCAGTGCGGTTTTAGAAAAGGTAGAGGATGTGTTGACCAAATTTTCACTCTTAGGTTAATAATTGAGAAGTGCCTAAGTTTTCAAACACCTTTGATCCTCAGTTTTATAGATTATGAGCAAGCGTTCGATTCTGTTGATAGAGGAGCTTTAGTAAAGGTTTTATCCTTGTATGGTATACCAGACAAATACATTGAAGTGATTAGTGCTATGTACGAGAATAACACTGCTGCGGTTAAGGTAGGAAATGAGGTTAGCAGCTGGTTTTGTATTAAATCAGGAGTTAAGCAGGGTTGTGTTCTATCCCCCTTTATATGGATTATTTTGATGGACTTTGTTTTAAGGAGCACAGGAAAGGCAATGGGAGACCACGGAACCAAATGGGGAAGAAAAAGTCTCCTAGACTTGGATTATGCTGATGATTTAAGCATCCTAGATGAAAGTGTGAGCAAAATTAATGAAGTTTTAGAGGTTTTGCGAGTTCAGGGTGCTAGTATTGGTTTGAAAATTAATGTTAGGAAGACTAAGTCACTAAGGCTAGGAATAAGTGAAGATGAAAAGGTGACGTTGGGTAATGAAAAGATTGATCAGGTGGGCAGCTTCACTTACCTAGGTAGTATTATTAGTAGAGATGGTGGGAGCAGTGAAGATGTTAAAAATAGAATAGCCAAGGCTCAGGGTGATTTTTCACAGTTAAAAAAAGGCTGGAAGAATAGGAAGATAAGTCTGCAAACCAAGATTAGAATCTTAGAAGCTACAGTGATGACAGTGGTCAAATATGGCTCTGAAGCATGGACGCTCCGAAAAGCGGATGAAGATTTGCTAGATGTTTTCCAGAGAAATTGCTTAAGGATTGTTCTGGGTACCCGGCTGACTGACCGTATTTCAAACAATAGGCTATACGAAAAATGTGGTTCAATACCGCTTTCTAGGTCTATAATGAAAGAAAGGTTGAGGTGGTTAGGGCATGTTGTGCGGATGAAGGATGACAGATTGCCAAAGATTGTTCTTTTCGGCCAACCATCTAGGGCTAAACGGAAAGCAGGTTGTCCCCGTCTGGGGTGGGAGGACGTCATAAAGAAAGATTTAAAGGAAATGGGAACTTCGTGGGCGGGTGTAAAAAGGGAGGCTTTGAATAGATTGGGGTGGAGGAGGAGCGTGCGTAGCTGTGTTGGCCTCAGGCGGCTTGGTGCTGCGATGATTTGTTAGTTGTAGTAGTAGTAAGGGAAGGCAACCCATAATAGATAAATTAGCTAGGAAGAGGTTTTCAGCCCAAAGACGCCCATCAAAACATACCAAGTCCAGAAAAATTGTCCATTAGTCAGAATCCCGTGCGAATGCTGTGTCGTTTACTAATGGGGCAGAATAAAGTAATAATCGCCTTGTCTATGTTTTTTGTAATGCCTTTACATCTAAATTTTCTTTCTATAAGTTAAATGTGATGTATGTTGGGATGTGTACTCAAATGTCGTACGATATAACGCGAACGACAAATCCGCGTAATACAAGCGACAACCCCCAGAAGGTTTCCATAGAATTAGACATTGAGAGGGTAGAGAATTATCCTACCTCCCTGGTCTAGGACCAAGTTTAATTTTGCACATTTTTCTCACATTGATACAAATCTATCGAGAGAAAAAGATGATGAATAAAAGATCTTATGAAAGGTTATGAAAGTTCTGTGCAACCATTGTTGATCCACCCTCTTGTTACATAGCTTGTAGCTTTTTTCTTTTTTTTGTATCTCCGGGCCCCTCTTTATTTGTATGTTCTGTCTTTTGTGTAAATATTCAACAAGAACAAACAGGATAAACAAATTAGGGAGGTTATTTGAAACAATTTTCACATCAGTCTAGAACCGTTCGAGAATGTTGCCGAAAATTTGTCAAAGAATTCTTGAGAGCTGTAATCTTTTTACATTTTAGTGAAAAAAGTCTAAATTCTGCTAAAACAAACTTTCCAGAAACGGGGATTGAACTAAATATCTATTCACAAAAAAAAGAAAGAAAAAAAAAACAGTGTCTTCTTTCGTTTGCTCTGCTATTAGATTAATAGTAACATTTTTTAAAACTTAATATTAAAAAATTCATTGTTTTAACCTTTTCTCTTAGTAGGATGAGACATAATTTCCTTTTAATTTCTAAAAACAATTCAATCCAAACTGCTCGACTATTCTTTTTTTAATGCTTTAAGTCAAGTGTAAATCTAAGGACAATTCATACGCTCAAACCCTCCACAGCTAAAATTTACCGCAGCTCACTTTCCACTGCCAACACGAATTGACTTTCGAAGCCCAGGTCAGTTCCCTCAAAGCAAACGAAGAGAGAGAGAAATAGAGAGAGAGAGAGAGAGAGAGAGAGAGAGAGAGAGAGAGAGAGAGAGAGAGAGAGAGAGAGAGAGAGAGAGAGAGAGAGAGAGAGAGAGAGAGAGAGAGAGAGAGAGAGAGAGAGAGAGAGAGAGAGAGAGAGAGAGGAGAGAGAGAGAGAGAGAGAGAGAGAGAGAGAAGAGAGAGAGAGAGAGAGAGAGAGAGAGAGAGAAAAAAAAACAGCGCATTTAAAACTTACTTAGAGAAATTAAAAAGCAAAGACTAAAAACTTGAAGACCTAACCTAGTCATAATTATATTATAATCCAGAAACAGTTCAAGAACAAACGCATTTCTCTTGAATTTCAGAAAATTTTGCGCTTGATCCAAAGAAAGTCAGACTTATAATCAAAACAAACATTCCCGCAAATTAAAATTGAAGTTAATTTAAAAATACAAATTTTTCCACTTCTGCTGAGTAATGCTGCAATGTCAGTTGATCAGGGGCGGATCCAGGATTTTTTTTAGGGGGGGGGGGGGCAAAATAGGTTGATCCGATAAACTTGCGTTAGGAGCAAGTTTAATTCACGCAAACTTGCGTTAATTAAGTAAACTACACTACTTTAGACTACGTTAGGGGGGGGGGCCTCGCCCCTGCCCTGGATCCACCACTGCAGCTGATCTAGCAGCCTTATACTTCAGCAGTCTTTCACTTTCCGTTTTATTTAATTTGGTCTTCTGCAAAAAAAAAGAAGAAGAAGAAGAAGTATTACTCAGCGAAATCATAAAGCGATTTAATTCAAACACTAGCAAAATATTAGCAGTAAATATTGTACTCATCTATTTACCTTCCTTTTACTTTTGAATAGAGTTGAAATAATTTCCTTTACGAGCTATCAAATAAAAAGAAACAAGTCGTTTCAAGTGAAAGTAAAGAGCAACATTGAAACTTAAAACAAACAAAAACTATTCTTGTATGAAAGGGGCCATCTCCTAACCCTTAATTTTTATGCTAATTTTTATTTTCCCGGTGCTCCAAGGACGACCACTCAAACAAGGGAAATTGGAATGAGATAAAAAGTGATTTCTTGTAAAAACTCAAGAATAGACGAGCTTACTGATAGAATTTTTGTTTCAAACCATACAAATTCTTATTCAAATGGTCTAAAATACAATCGATAAACAGAGCGCTTGCACTTACCCATTAAGTACATTTTTCAAACTCATAAATGCTTTCAGTAAAGTACCATAAGACTTTATCCTAAAGACCGAAGGCTAAGGGGAAGGATATCCCTTCTTAGTTAAGCCCTTTTAATAATCCCTTTTTAGTTTAGTACTAGTTAAAATTTACTATAAAGAATAAGGGGTTAAGCAGACCTCGGAAGGACCTTTTACAAAACTGAACTGTATTCTAAATTCGGCTTTGAGGGTTTGGACATCTGCTCAACCCGAAAAGACCCACCGACTTTCCACCCTCCCTCAATGAGGGGCTTGCAGATACATTGCTGTACAGCCGTCATTAATACTCTATACTGCGTGCTTATATAATAGCTATTCATTCCACGCAATGAAGTGCACCTATTGAACTGTTATTTGTAAGCTATTCATTGTGCATGGACTGTGGAAAAATATAGGGACTATCATGGCATCAAGTGGCAATATGATCTAGAAGCTGGGAGGAGGCTTATATAATTTTTTGACAGTTCTACGTCGATTGGCCATCTCTGAATTTTCCCTCGATAGCGTTTTGGCGCTGTTCGGGCCAAAATTTCTGTTATGTAGTACAAAGGGTCAGAAATCGATACTTTACTCCGGTAAAACATGATCCTTGTAGGTTTTAATTCCAAACTTTTCAATAATTCTATGCCAATTGACAATCTCAAACTTTCAATCGACAGTATTTTGACCCTATTTGGTAAAGTCTTGATTGTCGGAACAAAACAGCAAGAATCAACCCTTAGAACTTTTAACTTCCGTTTTGATGGGCCCTCTCAAAATGTTCTATGACCACCACTTCGAGATTATCCCCCCTGGGAAAAATACAAACATACAGACAAATAAACACGCAACCGTTATCAAATTTCTCAGAAAAGAACACAAGATTTTGCGTTTTTGTACACAGGAGCTTCAAACCTCTGCAAAAAAGTTCTTGGGCATGCTGAATGGCAAATTTTTGTTGCAGCATCTTTTAGCCGGTCAGCTACCCCCTTTTCTGAAAGTGACGCAGAAATTCACAGGCCCTTAGCTTTTGGTGGGTGTCTTTAAAATTATTGAATTTTTTCTGCATTTGCAATACCATAAAAAGAGAATTTTTTTGATATATTTATTGCAATCAAAACTCCTTTGTTTAGAGTTTTAGTTACTATTAGCACGAGTCGCTTCATGCGTACAATTTGTTACCGCGAACTTTTTTTTTTACTGTTGAGCAGTATTGCAGAGTCAGTGGCACTAATTATTTTAAATTCTTACTATACCCGCATTAAAGCATTAAAATTTATCTTTTAGTCATTTCCAAATTTCTTTGGAATTACCTTCAGAATTAAAGATAACATAAGAAATAACCAAAATTACCTTCACTTTTTTTAGAACAATATTTAGAATGGTTGGTTTGTCATCAACGACTTTGAAAGCAATCTCACGTGGCTCATATCCCCCTTTATAAACTTCAATAATGTAGTCACCAGGAAGTAAGATCCTCCAGTATTCACCACGTGATGATGATTTGAATCCAACTTCTCTGTTTCGTATGCGCATTTCAGCCAAGGGTATAGGCACTCCTTCTCCGTCTACTGTCATTCCACGGACACCTCTTCGAGCCTCACCAAGGAGTTGGAGCAAAGCCTAAAAAAAAGTGATCGGGTGGTTTCAGTAATCACTATAATACTAAATTGATCTTTTCTATTTTATTTAACTTACAAAAAAAAGTTAAAGAATACGGCATTGGAACTTACAGTCCCTACCGGCGGTGCTGAGACTCGTTTCAGCCAAGAAGTGCAGTGGGCTGGGGGGGGGGGGGGGTACAGCCATCCTGTACCTTCGTACACCTTTCCTCTGTACCTTCCCCAAATTTATCCAGATATGACCCCGGTTCCAAACCAAATAACCAGCGGCACCAATATTCAAAGCAAGTTTAGCGTGCTAATTACTCGGCTAGGACGGTTTTCATTACTTTTTACTTCTATTTTACTTATAGGATAGTGATTACGCGTCCTCACTCGAAGTGAGGATACCCACAACTTTGTCGTTTTATCTCGTACTTAGTTTAGTCTGCTTGTTCACTGATGAGATGATGAGATATTCCCTCCCGTCCTCTTTAATCTCTGACTGAAAGAAAACAGAGAGCAAATTGGAAAGCCCCTCCCTTCCGAATTGAGACCGGAAAAATAAATAAAGTTCAAATTTTGAACTAGATTCTTCTATAGAATGACATGCACGAACTCAATAGCCAGTTCCATTTTTTGGTATCTCAACTAATGATAAAGGATTGTTCATCGTTAAACTTATCTTCTACTCAGACGTGTTTCCATACAAGAAAAAAGGGAGCAAATATCAGTGAGGCAAGAGAAACGTGGAGGAGTGGAAGCAGTGTTGTAACTTGCTATGGGACAGGGAGAACTACCCCCCATACACCAGTTTGCCCCAGCTAAAATTTAGCGTCTTCAAAAAACTTGTTAAAACTAAGATATGCCTAGATATATCAAGCATACACAGAAACAGATCAGTTGTCTCTAGTATGCCTTGCTTATGGTACTAAATGGGCCATTTTTTATTTTTCACTGTCATTTTCACTTGACTTAAGAAAATTGGCTACAACTTCCCTCCCCCTCCCCAGGGTTTTCACGAAATTACGCCACTGAGTGGAAGAGGAGGGAGAAAAATGTAACAGGCTTCTGTGGCAAAGGAATGAAATTAAACTTAATTATTTTATAGAGCTCATTTTTTCAACATTCTTATAGCGTCATGGTACTGAGGTCTGAGGACACACAGTCAAGATTTCTGAAAAACACTTTACCCGACCTCTCTGATACCGTTTTTAAAACAAAATTAAGTTGTGCTTTATCAACGAAAAACTAAAATCTCTTCGTTTAGTTTTGGGATTTAAAGTTTAAAACATGATTTGTACATTCACCAGTCGCAGATAATATACTGATTTAACTTGTATGTCTTGACTGTAAACTATTAAAAAAAAGAAAAAAAAAAAAAAAACTAGGTTTAATTCTTTGAACGTAATTATTTTTCATAGTATTTTCTTTCACTGCCAGATATGAAGCATAACCTCTTCATAATAACCTCTGCATGAAGCATATGCTGATTTGCAGCTCTCTCAACATGTTTATAAGTCTCTCTAATAACATATTCTAAACACAATTAAAACTTTAAATAATGCATTGATTGGGTATTTGGAAAAGTAGAAAAAAAGAAAATACTTGGAAATCTTGTCGTGCATTTCGAGTAGTATATATAAGAGGCTATGGAGCTATACCCTGAAATAAAAAAAAACAAGTTTTTTTAACTGAAAGTAAAGAACGACGTTAAAACTTAAAACGAAAAGAAATTATTCCGTATATGAAGGGGGTTGTCCCCTCCTCAACGCCTCGCTCTTTACGCTAAAGTTTCTTTTATTGTTTAAAAAATAGAGTTGTGAGAAAGTCAAACTTTAGCGTAAAGAGCGAGGCGTTGAGGAGGGGACAGCCCCCTTCATATACGGAATAATTTCTTTTCGTTTCAAGTTTTAACGTCGTTCCTTACTTTCAGTTAAAAAAACTTGTTTTTTTTTATTTAATTTTTGAACGTTTTTGAATTAATGGAGGTTTTGATTTTGGCTCACCGTCCATGAATAATTAAAACAAAATTTGTATATTAATTTATTTTATTTGGTTAAATGGCTTTCTCGAACTGTTGAATTTATTTACGAACTTTTAATTAGTAATAAATATACGTAACTTACGAATTAACTTGCGTAACGAACTTCTATATTCATAAATTTTTAACACGTATATTAGGGGGTTCGCCCCCTAGTCAATACCTTGCTCTTTAAGCTAAAGTTCGAATTTTTTCCAATTCTTTAACAATGACCCCTTAATCACAATCAGTTGAAATCAGTTGAAAAACTTGTTTTTTTTTTTTTAATTTAATTTCTGATCTTTTTCTTTAATAATGCTGGGAAATCCGGCGCCCCCTTCATAGCAATGCCCCTTCCCCCATGAAAACTTCCTTCATGGAAAGATCCTCCCATATAACCCCCGAACCACCCCCTCCCCCCACCTACAAGAAAAAATTCCCCCTGAAAACGTCTGTATACTTCCCAATAACCAATACTATATGTTAACATTGAGTAAAGTTCATAACTTTCAGCCCTCCCCCCGGGGACTTCGGGGGAATAAGTCATCGTAAAAGACATTTTTATCATATTTTCGACCATGCTGAACAAAATGGCTATCTCAAAATTTTGATCGGGTGACTTTGGGAAAAAAATGAGCGTGGGAGGGGGCCTAGTTGCCCTCCATTTTTTTTGGTCACTTAAAAAGGGCAATAGAACTTTTAATTTCCGTTCCAATGAGCCCTCCCACGATATTCTAGGACCACTGGGTCGATACGATCACCCCTGGGAAAAAGAAAAAAAAACAACAAATAAACACGCATCCGTGATCTTTCTTCTGGCAAAAAATGCAAAATTCCACATTTTTGTAGATAGGAGCTTGAAACTTCTACAGTAGGGTTTTCTGATACGCTGAATATGATGGTGTGGTTTTCATTAAGGTTCTATAATTTTTAGGGGGTCTTTTCCCCTTTTTTCGAAAATCAGCCAAATTTTCTCAGGCGCGTAACTTTTGATGGGTAGGACTAAACTTGATGAAAATTATATATTTGAATTCAGCATTTAAATCTGATTCTTTTGATGTATCTATCGCTACCAAAAACCCGTTTTCTAGAGTTTCGGTTACCATTGAGCCGGGTCGCTCCTTACTTACAGTTCGTTACCACGAACTGTTTGATAGTGCACTTGTGGTTGGAAACGGACGATTTGGTAAGGATGCAGAGGTGGGTGAGTTTAACTGTCTGTCAGGAAAAAATCCGACCTTGTGAAATACACAATGTGCGTTGAGGTTCTAAGTATCATAGGGTCAGATCATTTTTCAGTGGAGGTTAAACTAAGCATTATAACGGGAATAGTGGGAAAACAAATGTAGCGAAGAAGAGTAACGGTGATTTGGAAAACAAATGATTATTATATGAAGCTTTGAAAGACCGAGTGGAATGGTGAAGAGCTGGAGTTGTTGGGTAATGAACTTTTAAAGCCCGAGGTAATTGAAAGGCTTGAAATTATGTATAAATCATCAATGCATGTTGATATCACTATGAGTGAATTAGGTTCAATTATTTATAATTGTGCTCAAAAGTCTGAAAGGTTAAATAAGAAAAGAAATGCAAATTTCTTTGACAATGAGTGTAAAATTATGAAAAATTATTTAAAAGATTTACTAGAGGCAGTTAAAAATTACTCTTCATCTGACGAAAATCCTGAATTATGGTTAAGATTTAAAGAAAAAAGAAGAGAATATAAAAGGTTGATTAATAGAAAAAAGCGGCAGAATCTTAGAGAATAAAAGAAGGAGCTGGAGCAAGCTCTTAATCTAGGTAACACAAAAGATTTCTGGTCAAAAATGAAATCAAATGATAATAAAAGAAAGGCTCTATCAGATATCCCAGTGGCCAATACTTGGTCATGCTATTTAGAGAGTTTAGAAGGGGAACGTATAGAATTAAGTTAGTAAAATTGGAGCGATTTTGTGTTGTTCCCTATGAGAGAAAAGGATTATGATTTGGTAAGAGATGTCTCGTTAGAAAAAATTAGGAAAGTTGTCAGGAATATGAAAGGAAGGTCTGGACCAGGAACAGATAAAACACCAGCAATCCTAGGCAGTGCGATAGCGCTGCCTAAGTAAAGAACGATGTGGGCACAATGTTTTATTTTTTTTTCTCGATGCCCGGGCACTTCGTATCGAAGGAGTTGTCATAGAAACTTCGAAAAGGGCTCATTCGATTGGAAATTGGAGTGACTAGTGCCCTTTTTAATAGTAGAAAGTGATTAGAGGGCAACTAGCCCCCCCCCACGCCCATCGTTCCCCCAAACACATTCAATCAAAATTTTCAGATAGCCATTTTGTTCAGCGTAGTTGATTTCCAAATAGAAAATATGTTTTTGAGGAGGACACTCACCAACAACCTTCAGGGCAAGGGTTTTAAGTTATGCCCTGAGGGCATATAAAAACGATGTTCGCACAATGCATCATTTATTATTTTTTTTCCTTTAGAGCAGGGCACTTCGTATCGAAGAAGTTGTCGTAGAAACTTCAAAAAGGGCTCATTCAATTCGAAATTGGAGTGGCTTGAGCCCTTTTTAATAGTCGAAAGTGATTGTAAGGTAACTAACGCCCCTTCCATGCCCACCATTTTCCGAAAAACATCCAATCAAAATTTTGAGATAGCCATTTTGTTCAGCGTAGTTGATTTCCAGATAGAAATTATGTTTTTGAGGAGGACACTCCCCCACAGCCCTCAGGGCAAGGGTTGTAAGTTATGCCCGGGGGCATATAAGGTTTTTATAGAAGGCGTTGTCGTAGAAACTTCAAAAAAGGCTCATTCGATTGGAAATTCAAAGGGCTAGTGCCCTTTTTAATAGTCGAAAGTGATTGGAGGGCAACTTATTCCCCACGCCCATCATTCCCCCAAACACATCCAATCAAAATTTTGAGATGGCCATTTTGTTCAGCGTAATTGATTTCCAGATAGAAAATATGTTTTTGAGGAGGACACTCCCTCACAACCCTCGGGGCAAGGATTTTAAGATATGCCCTGAGGGCATATAAGAACGATGTTGGCACAATGTATTATTTATTATTTTTTTTCCTTTAGAGCAGAGCACTTCGTATCGAAGAAGTTGTCGTAGAAACTTCAAAAAGGGCTCATTCAATTGGAAATTGGAGTGGCTTGTGCCCTCTTTAATAGTCGAAAGTGATTGGAAGGCAACTAACGCCCTTTCCACACCCACCATCTTCCCGAAACACATCCAATCAAAATTTTGAGCTAGCCATTTTGTTCAGCGTAGTTGATTTCCAGATAGAAAATATGTTTTTGAGGAGGACACTCCCCCACAGCCTTCAGGGCAAGGGTTGTAAGTTATGCCCTGGGGGCATATAAGGTTTTTATGGAAGGCGTTGTCGTAAAACTTCAAAAAAGGCTCATCCGATTGGAAATTCAAATCGCTAGTGCCCTTTTTAATGGTCGAAAGTGATTGCAGGGCAACTAGCCCCCCCCACGCCCATCATTCCCCAAAACACATCCAATCAAAATTTTGAGCTAGCCATTTTGTTCAGCGTAGTTTATTTCCAGATAGAAATTATGTTTTTGAGGAGGACACTCCCCCACAGCCTTCAGGGCAAGGGTTGTAAGTTATGCCCTGGGGGCACAAAAGGTTTTTATAGAACGCGTTGTCGTAGAAACTTCAAAAAGGGCTCATTCAATTGGAAACTGAAATGGCTAGTGCCCTTTTTAATTGTCGAAAGTGATTGGAAGGCAACTAACACCCCTTCCATGCCCACCATTTCCTTAAACACATCCAATAAAAATTTTGAAATAGCCAATTTATCCCATGACGTTCAAAAATCAGGAAATTATACCTTTGAGCAGGACACTCTCCCCCACAGTCTTCAGGGCAAGGGTTATAAGTTACGGCCTGGGGGCATATAAGGTTTTTATTGAAATCTTTGTCGTAGAAACTTGAAAAAGGGCTCATTGGATTTGAAATTCAAAGGGCTAGTACCGTGGAACGGGGCAACTTTGAACAAAAAATCGTGAAAAATTGAGTTTTTTGAGATATTTTTCTTTAACTAGTATTTACTCAAAACTATTTTTGGCGTTTGGGGAATACGTCATTCTGCACCGAATGGCAACTTTCCCAAACTGCTAGTCTTCATGTTGTTAGAGCTACACCTATCTAAAAATGGTGTTCAAAGTTACCTCAAGGGGTGTTTAACTTTGAACACTAAAACACTTCAACAGGTAACTTTGAACAATCGATGAGTTCTTCTGGCATAAGACTTCCAGTTAAAAAAAAACTCGTTTACTGGGAGAAAAACATAACTTCTAAAATAAAAAGGCAAAAGAGAGTCAAATTAGTGCAGTATCAGCTGACCAAAGTCATAATAAAATACAAATTTTGCGCCGTGAGTGAGTCGGGGGGCTGGAAGATCTCCCTGTGCCTGGTCAGGATGGATTGATGCCGAGTCTTTCACACTGGGAAAATAGAAGGATCCATTATTGTTTTTTCTCTGGCAGATCACATTTAGCAAGCCGTAATAGGAAGGAGCATCTACCTCCAAAACTGCAAAATACTTGTAAATACTGCCCATGAAGAACTTCGCGATGAACCAACGTCCATCCACGGAGGTTGGTGGGTAGTTTGAACCCGTTTTGGCTACTGCCCCGCTTGACAGCATAAAGAGCCCAGCGCTGTCGACTCATCAACTTCCATTTCAGACTCGCTCTCGCATCCTGTTGGGACGTCAGTCATGTCGGACTCGCAACTTGAATCCTCTGCGTCTCCAATACTTTTCCCCGGTGCGATGCTAAGACGTTTGCGCGTGACGTTCCTCACAGATTTTTAAATCTGCGGGCTTGCAGGACATCCACTAAAACTTTTCTGACGTTGTTCGCAACCTTGTGCGGAGTATACTGGGCCGAAAGTGGGTGGTCCTGGAGGACTCTGGAGCATGAAAAGCACTTGGCTAAGGTATTTTTAAGATTTGCTTTTCATTTGTGGCTAGAATTTCCAGGAGTAGCTTTAAAAGCTGGGGGAATTTGTCTTTTCTTACCGCGGTTTCGTTTGGGTTGTCCATTTTGTAATCATCAAGCATTTTCCTCCATGCTCTTTTAATTGGAGCAAAAAAAGCAACGTCCATTGGTTGCAGTATATCTGTAGTGTTTGGGGGGAGGCATACAAAGCAAATATTGTTTTCTCTGCAGACTTTCAACACTTTGGCAGTAAAGTGGGAAGACAGGTTGTCACCCAACAAAACTTTCACTCCTGCTCTCTTCTTCAGGTGAGGGAGTGCCAGCGACATAAACTACTCTTCAAAAACTTCGCTCTCAAACCATCCGGACTTAGATACAGCATACCGAGCTCTTTTAGGACCTTCTGTACGCCATGAGCTAAACATGCCCTTAGCTTTATAGCACACGAATGGTGGAAGCAGTTCGCCTTCTGCATTTCCACGTATCATTAGGGATATTGCTCCCTTTGTTTCATTCATTATTCTGGAGGAGTATTTGGCAACAATGAAACCAGAAGGAAATAAAACCAAAATTTTCAAAGGAATAATATGTACATCTCAAATAATTTTACAATTCTAGGTTTTTCCAAAAGAGACGGGGAAAATCCCACCAATTTTTATCTACAATTGTCAGCCGTCTTTGCACAGCAAGCTGTGAAAGACGACTCTTTCAAATTATTCATGAAAGCTCTATTGGAGCAAGGTAATACAGAAACTTCAATTTTGGTAGATGAGATTTACCCCACCACTCCCAGTGATTGCTAACGGACTTCCATCAAAGAAGAAACAAAAGTAGGCCTGAAAGAATTAGGAAGTGGTCCAAAACGTAATCAATAGTTAAAACCAAGTTTAACAGCTGAACTTGATTTGCGTTTTCCTGGGATAAACAGATTCGCAATGGTTTCCTGAAGGTCTGAAGAGCAGAGCAAACTCTTTTACTGTAATCTTTTTAGTGTAAATTACTCCACTCTCTTTGCTTAAGAGTGGGTTAAAAATAAATTATTATTACACCAATTCAACGCAAATTTTAACAATTGGCCAGCACAGAGCATTGAAATCCATATTGTAGAAAGACAAGGCTAACTTTGAACAAATGTTCAAAGTTACCCCGGAAAAACAAAATACTTGCGGGAAACATTGAACACTGCCGAAATATTGAACCTATGAAATTAGGAAGAGATTTTACCAGAAAACCTAACCATTCGGCTCCTCAGCTATAGAAAAATGTCAAAATAAAAGTCCTAGTTTAGCTTATCTAATTTAAAAAGGGTAACTTACTTTTAGCACTTTTCCACATTTTTGAACTGCTCAAATTCTCTTGCAATTAACAAGATAAGATTTTGTCAGATGCTGATTTCAAGAACTACCAACTGATTCAGACGTCATCTAGCAATAATCTAGTAATAAGTTCGAACGAGCAATTCCACCGTCATGCGATAGAGAGCGCTTAAAGTTTGTTACTGATTTTTTTCAAAGTTACCCCTAACGTTCAAAGTTACCCCTTTCTACGGTACCCTTTCAGTCGAAAGTGATTTGAGGGCAACACACCCCCCTCTCAAACCCACCTTTTCCCCAAACACATCCAATCAAAATTTTTAGATAGCCATTTTATTCAACGTAGTTGAAAGTTTTGGAAATTAGGTCTTTAAGGATGACAACCCCTCCCCCAACAGCCCTCAGGGCAAGGGCTGTAAGTTATGCCCTGGGGTATCTATAGTTTTTATTGAAAGCGTTGTCGTAGAAACTTCAAAAGGGCTCATTCAATTGGAAATTGAAAGGACTAGTGCCTTTTTGAATAGTTGAAAGTGATTGGATAGCGACTAACGC
Source organism: Artemia sinica (assembly GCA_027921565.1). Classification (NCBI taxonomy): domain Eukaryota; kingdom Metazoa; phylum Arthropoda; class Branchiopoda; order Anostraca; family Artemiidae; genus Artemia; species Artemia sinica. The sequence goes on from CM051257.1 coordinate 26,093,396, forward strand.
CCCTCTCACGCCCACCACTTTCCCAAACACATCCAATCAAAATTTTGAGATAGCCATTTTGTTTAGCGTAGTTGAAAGTTCTGGAAATTAGGTCTTTTAGGATGATAACTCCCTCAGAGCCCTCAGTGCAAGGGTGTAAGTTATGCCCTGACTTCGTAGTCTGTTCAGACTTTCGGGGCTACTTTTGCTCTTAAAATTTAACCAAATCAAAATAGCGTAAGTGTATCCAAGCTATCAAAGAAACTAAACAGATTTTTTGACAAATGGTATCAAGTTTTCCATTTTAGGTCAACTAGAGGAGGTATGAAACTAAATTAAACACTACTATTTGTGTCCAGATTTTTAAAAGGGTGTATGTTATTAAAAATTGCTGAAAATTTTTCTCCAGCATACAAATAGCAGGCCAAACTATAAAGTCTTAAAAAAAGTAAAGATTCAAAGCATTATTTTCTTTTTCCCTGAAAAGACTATGTCAGTATAAAACGAACAGAAATTAATTAAAAAAAACTTTTTCCACAAAACAAGTTATGCAAAGAAAAGTAAAGAACTCCATTAAACAAAAAATGAGCAAAAATAAAATCAAATAATCTACCAAGCGTGAAACTACCACAAATCAGCATCAATAAATAAATGAAACCCAAAACGAACAGAAATTACAATAAATAACAGAGTCAAACTCAAAACGAGCAGAAATTAACATAAGTAGGGCTCAAAACCCCTACGCATTCCCAAAGCCAGAACAAAATTTGCATTTTACTGAAAAAAATACAAATGAATGTGCATTTTCAGTTTAATATACATATCTACTGATATTTAGCAATCAAAATGTTAATATTATTTGATTTATTAAAGTTATAAAAGTAAAAACATTTATATTTTTTCAGTAAAGTGCAAATTTTGTTGAGTAAAGCATTGAAAGTAAATGACACATTATATCCTATTAAAATTCCTGAGGGGCAGCAAAAAAACAGCCTTTTCTGTCCATATCTTCTAACTTTTGCTCATTTTTAGTTTAATCACTTTTAAGGTGTACATAAAAAGTTTAATTTTGAAGAAAATTTTACAACAGCCAGTTTTAGAACTTAACCGTAGAAATACAGGCTCTAAAGGTTGGGACCAAATGGTAGACCCCTCATTAAACCTCATTGGCCCAGACAGTAACATACTGAATGAGTGACTTTTTAAAAAGTTGCATACCAGATGTCGAAGGTCGATGAATCAATAGATTAGCAGAGTATTAAAAAAAAAAGAAAAAAAGTCAAGCCTCAGAAGTAATAAAGAGGCTGGAATTGGGCTACTGAAAACACCTCACCGGACCCTATTTGGGGCCGCAAACCTATTCTTGTAACTTGCGTAACTTTTCTAAAACTTGCAAGCTATTTACAAGACTATTCTTCTCATCTTCATACCATTTCTTCCTAGGGCTATCATCATAGTATTTCTCGGAGACTGTAATTTGACTCCTTAAATCTTTGATCTAACAGAAGGCGGTTCTATTCATCTGTTGAGCCAGACAGTCACTGGCGGACCCAGGGTAGGGCCGGGGGGATTTTCTTGGCAACCTCATTCCTTATTTTTTGGGTTTTCACTTTTTTTAAAATAAATATGTCCATTTATTCAATTATTGGCGCCCTTGTAACATTACTCCCCCCCCCCCCCCCCCAAGATTTTCCTCTAGATCCACTTATGCCCCCTGGGGTCTGTATTCGGATTCGTTTCCCACATAATTATCTATGGAGTATCAATTTTCGCAACCATTCTACTGTGTGTGTGTGTATGTGTGTGTGTGTGGTGGGGGGGGGGAGGTGGGGGGGGGGGTATGACCAAAACTTAAGGATGTATCTTACAATTTTTACTAAGTGAGTTAGAAATTGAGGAAAAGATCTATACGTGAATCAGTGTCCACTGGTTTCCATTCCCAAAACATTTATATCGGTAGCCTAGGAAAAAAAGTTTTTGCGCCTCTGGCCTATAAGACGGCATACTACAAGATTGAAATACAGCATAAAAGAGACTTTCAATCAGGTTTTCTATATAAAAATTTGAGAAAGTTAATGCTTAAAACACTTACTAATCTATGATCCTCCCAATGCCCAGGTAGTTCAGCAGCTGGTGGGTATTTGCAGCAACTCATTTCTATCGTGATTTCTAGACAGCCTCCCCATATGTAATTATAATCTTGAGCACCACCTGCCACAAAATTAAATAATTAATATTTATGTACACATAGCCACTTTCTCAAAATCAGAGACAGTTTTATAGGGAGGGGGGCACAGAGTGAGCACTCGCCCGGGTACAGAAATTTTAGGGCACCAAAATTTCAAATAAACAATCTAACGGTTATAAAAATTTTGTAATTTTTAGAATTATTAAAATAAAGTAAAAGGCGCAGTTTATAAATTAAAATAATTAATACGTTATTAGCTAATTAATAAAATAAATATAAAACAAAACATATTTAAATATTACTAATTAAATAATAATAATCATGACTAAATTAAAATAAGTAACAATAATTCAATAATTTAAATAATAAACTAAAATTCTCAATAATCATATTAAATAATTCATAAATCGAAAACAATTTTATTAATCAATGAAAATTTCGTTAAAATTTGGCCTAAAAACATTTTGGTAGACAGGGGGGGGGCACTAATTAAGATTTTGCCCCGGGTGCAAGAGAGGCCAGAACCACCACTGCTTAAAACAATAAGGGCCATTAGTATCGTGGTTTTTACTATGGCTGCTACCAATGAAAACCCATTAAGTCAATAAGTCGCATGAGGCTAATAAAGCTGCAGGTACTCAGCCTCCCCATTCACTCTGTTCAAAACTTCACTCCTTAATTCCATCATTTTCGAATTTCCTCATAGGTACAAAATAAAAAAGAATTAATTATAATCGTTTTGCAATCATTGAGCGGTTCCCCTAAAATTGAAACAAGTTCCGCCAGAAAGAATTATCAAAATTTGGATTCAAAGACAAAAAAAAAAATAATAAAAAAAGCGTAGACAGGCTATTTGAACCACACAAATATCTAACATCTTAGTGTTTACAAGTACCATACTTATTAATCTAGTGGAAATTAATGCCGTGTATTTACATTGTATTATAGGTCGGTACCAGAGTTAAGTTCAAATAGGACTAATTGAGAATCAGAACAAAAAAATTCGAGAAAACTTTGTAATGGGGTGCTAATTATAATTTTATGGAGCCAACAATGGCGGTGATATGTCATTAGTCTCGGTAATTATCGTCAAAGATAGGTAATTAATACCTGCGTGGGTAGTTATAATTAGCTATTTAAAATACCTGTATCGTGGTAGTTGGCACATAATTAAAAATTTATTTTCTTGTTAATACGAATGGTTTAAAGAGACTAGCTAGAAGATTATTGAGTAATCGTATGCATACTTGAAGTTGTACTATTCTGAGTGAAGGCAGCAATTACTTCAAATACATATTGCGTGGACACACATAACCAAAAACCTAGAAACTAAATTTTAAACATTAAAAAACTAACAACAAATATTGGAAAAAAATTAGTAAATAAGATAAGTGATGGAGCGTATTAAGATTTTTATTGAATTTACTTTTAGAATATATCATCCGAAATAAAAACGAGGAATAATTTCAGATCTAGAAGAAATAATAAACGAAATCGTACCATTTTCTTCTGAGGTAGGTTTCCACCCATGCTTTCATGAAACGGTGTTCCTGAAGATTCAAAATTTTCTTAGGGGTAACCAAGAATCATCATTACTTAAATTTATATTAAAATGATCTTAATTGATGATGCCGCTGGTTTGATCAAATGATAAGGCACGTTTATATTGCTAAAGATCCACTTTAACTTTCACTTGGAAAGTTTTCACTAAAGACAAAATTTATCTGGGCTTATTACAAATTATTAACAGATTCATTGTTTAAGCAAAGCTTTAAACCCACTAAAAGTATCAATAGGATTGTAAGGGTGGCTAAAGATCATTTAGAAATGTAATAGTTCTTATTTTCATGCGGTAACAAAAGTATAGTTTCAATTTGCTAAGAGTTGCAGCAAATATTTGGTGTTGCTGTGCTAGCATGGGGTAACAAAAGCATAGTTTCTACTTGGTGTTACTGTGAGTAGTGACCTATCTTCAGTTTCTATGACAGCCCTCCCCGGATTTCTATGCCAGCCCTATCCCTTTTCCTATGACAGCCATCTGACGTCACGGCACCCCTGGCAAAATTTCTGTGACAGCCTTGGCAAGAATCCCGTGAGAGCCCTGGCAAAATTACCGTAAGAGCCCAGACAAGATTCCCAGATGTTTCAATTATTTGGAATGTGGCCGGGATAATAGAAAAGTTTTATTAATAGGGAATTCTAAATGGAGCTCCTAATCCCTCGCATGTGTTTCTAGCTGGCAAAATTCCCGCCTTGTTTCTAGGCACTTGTACCAAATCGTATCCAAACATACCTCCCCAGATGGTAGAAACCATATTGTTTTCCCTATTTACACGTCTTATACAAAACCATGTCCAAACATACCTCCCACCGAAGACTCCCCCACGTTGCTTTTCTATTAAAAGCCATAGAGGGCTTTCCATCGAAGATCCCCGTGTGTTTTGGGAACTCTATAAATACCAAGGATGAGAATATTTCCTCATCAGCCTCATATAACCAGTTGATGACGTCACAAGTATCTGAAATAATGGATAATTCTTACAATGAAGTAAGGGCCTTTCTATGGTACCCCCCCTCACCCTAAAAAATCCTTCCACCTTGCTTTGTTTATACTCGTTTTAAAGCATAAAATACCCTCTTTTTACTGTAAAAAACCTATCCCCCCTCCATTCATTACCAATTAATTCTTTAAATAGAAGTTATTCCTTTTTACAAAAAAGTGCTTTTCCCCCCTAATGTTTAGAGACGGTTGTTTAAACCATGGCACTCGTCAAACGTGTCAAAATCTTTCACGCACGCTTTGTTTAACAATAACTTATGTGAATAACACTGCTACTCCTGTAACCCTCTCAAAAGGGTTTCCTGTAAGCAATGACTCATGGATACGGATTGGCGTCAATTATAGCAAATGGCGGACGATGCTATAATTCTAGGTTGTCTGAAAAGGTTCTATTTTCTGCAAATTATCAAATAATAAGTGCATTTTTATACGGTATTTTAGGCCCTGGAAATTATGTAAAAGGCGGGGATGCTAACAGCCTTTAGAGTGCACATTTTTAGGTACTTTTTGAAAGGGCTTGGAGGAAACGAGAGCCATTATTCTTTTTTCTAGCTTTACTATTGTCTATTATTTAATTCTATACCTTTCGTTGAAAAAAAAGTTTCTTTTATTGTTGCGGGGAGAATGAAAACTAAGGTTTTTAGCTTTGATATAGAAGGCTAGGATACAATGACTTAAATTTAGGGGGATAGTAAAATTAGACTCAATTTATCTCGAAAAACATTTGATTATAGGAAAGAACTTATGCATCTTTTACCTCCTCTATCATTACATGAACCTCGTTTAGGGGACCCCTCTATTAAGATGGCTAGTTTTTATACTAAATTATATTTCTTTTCTAGGAATTCCCCGAGTTGGCGGCCGCAATGAAAAGGGCAAGGAATAATGATGCCACACCAGTACAACGGTTGGAGATGGCTAGCTCATCCATAGTCCATCTCCCCCATCCAAACCGACGATGCCTGTGCATCCTGCCCCTCATCATGAGATGCCTGACCTTTTGGATGAACATGTTGAGTTAGAAATATCTATTTATTGTGACTGTTCCATGTATAATGGCCATTATCATGATCTTGACCATTATCATGAACCTACTAGAAAATGCTTAGACCATGTGGACGCAGGAATAGACGAGAAGAATCTGGAGGAAATGAGAAGAAAAATCCTGCTTGATATGGAAAGAAATTTATACAGATTGCAAGTAAGCTCGCATAAAACAAGGCTCAATATGAACAGAAAAGGAAGAGGAAGATCGAAAGAAGAGATACAGAAAAGAGGACTTTCTCTAGAGAGATATCTCAAAATATAGTATAAAATACAGTGGTGAGAACTCAAAGAAAAATGTCTATAATGCAAGACATACCACTGAATATTGTGATGAATATGATCTAAGAGAAGAGAAAAAAGTATCCCTTCAAGAGACAACATAAGAGGTTATTCTATGGAATGGATTTTAAACATCGAAAATCGTTCTGGAAGAACTCTCATGTACCATTTTACGATAAATCTCATTATTGATATGCTTGACAAGTTTTGTACCATAATCTTACAATAAATTTGTTTTACAAATTGATTTTGTCCTACTCGATATGCCTGGGTTAAGGATACAAGTAGGGATTTCTCTACCAGACTAGTTTGGGGTCGAGTAGATCCCTTCCCCCGGTTATCCATACCTCGCAGTGAGATCCTGATTGATCCTAAGGGTTCTCCAACCAGTGGCTGACACATTGCAGGGGAGTTTAGTTAGTGTCTACTCGTTCCGGAGACGGAATCCGGACTTCGGCTAGGCGATAAAGAAGGTTAAAAAATGGTCTTGCTCGAGACAATTTAAAAAGTAGTAATAAAAGGGAAATTATCATAGAATTTCCAGGACTTCCCCCCTCTGATGTCACATCGTCCCTGTTTCTAGCGGTGATCTGGTAAGATCTCCCCTGGCAACCCACCCGGGATTCCAGGCGTTCTAATATTTCTTCTGTATTGCCAAGATTCCTATCCATTTTTTGGTACATTGTTTTTCTGGAAGACCCCCAGGATTTCCGTGACCAGGTCTAATATGAATGACGCCATTGTATCTTATAGGCTAGACTCTAATGAAAAAATATATTTTTGAACAGAGAAAAGTCACATGTTCTTTGCTAGCGTGTAATACTCCAACCAATTTGCGTCACAGAACC
>CM051257.1:26102796-26120296 GCA_027921565.1 Artemia sinica
TGCCTGCGAAAACTCGAATGAATGGGTTGAAGTAAAAACTTTAACAAGAAATTTCTGAATTGTTTTGGGAAGATGGGGATGATGGTAGAAGGGGTCGCAGAGTGGTGATAGTGTGATTCTGTGACACAAATTGGTTGGAGTATCACACACCAGCAAAGAACATGTGACTTCTCTCTGTTCAAAAATATTTTTTTATTAGATTCATGAGTTTATTTTCGGATTTGGTGTCATTGCTTGAGATGTAACCGCCATTTTTACGCAGCAACCGCGTGTGCGCCATGCTCGGGGGGATTCCCCCATGGGGTCCTGGGGTCTAGCTTGTAAGATACAATGACGTCATTCATATTAGACCTGGTCACGGAAATCCTGGGGGTCTTCCAGAAAAACAATGTACGGAAAAAAAAGGATGGGAGTCTTGGCAATACAGAAGAAATATTAGAACGCCTGGAATCCTGAGTGGGTTCCCGGGGGGATCTTTCCAGATGAACACTAGAAACAGGGATGATGTGACGTCAGAGGGGGGCATGTCCTAGAAATTCTATGATAATTTCCCTATTTTTACTACTTTTTAAATTATCTCGAGCAAGACCATTTTTTTAACCTCCTTTACCGCCTAGCCGAAGTCCGGATTCCGTCTCCGGAACGATTAGACACTTACAAGACTCCCCTGCAGCGTGTCAGCCACTGGTTGGAGAACCCTTCGGATCAATCAGGATCTCACTGCGAGGTATGGACAACAGGGGGAAGGGATCTAGTCAACCCGAAACTAAGCTGGTAGAGAAATCCCTACTTGTACCCTTAGCCCAGGCTTATCGAGTAGGAAAAAATTAATATGTAAAACAAATTTAATGTAAGATTATGGTACAAAACTTGTCAAGCATATCAATAATGAGATTTATCGTAAAATGTTATATGAGAGTTCTTCCAGAATGATTTTCGATGTTTAAAATCCATTCCGTAGAATAACCTCTTATGATGTCTCTTGAAAGGACACCTTTTCTCTTCTCTTAGATCATATTCATCACAATATTCAGTGTTATGTCTTGCATTATAGAAGTTTTTCTTTGAGTTTTCATCAATGTCTTTTATACTATATTTTGAGATATCTCTGTAGAGAAAGCCCTCTTTTCTATGTCTCTTCTTTCGATCTTTCTTTTCCTGTTCTGTCATATTGAGCCTTGTTTTATGCAAGCATACTTGCAATCTGTATAAATTCTCTCCATATCAAGCAGGATTTTTCTCCTCATTTCCTCCAGATTCTTCTCGTTTATTCCTTGCGTCCACACTGTCTTATCATGTTGTAGTAGGTTCATGACAACGGTAAAAATCATGATAATGACCATTACACATGGAAGAGTCACAATAAAAAGATGTTTCTAACTCAACATGTTCATCCAAAGGGTCAGGCATCTCATGATGAGGGGCAGGATGCACAGTCATTGTCGGTCTGGAAGGGGGGACATGGGCTATGGACGAGCTAGCCATCTCCAACCGTTGCACTGGTGTGGCATCATTATTTCTTGCCCTTTTCATTGGGGCTGCCAACTCGGGCAATTCCTAGAAAAGAAATATAATTTAGTATAAAAACTAGCCATCTTAATGGAGGGGTCCCCTAAATGAGGATCATGTAATGATAGAGGAGGTAAAAGATGCATAAGTTCTTTCTTATAATCAAATGTTTTTCAAGATAAATTAAGTCTAATTTTACTATTCCCTTAAATTTAAGTCATTGTATCCTAGCCTTCTATATCAAAGTTAAAAACCTTAGTTTGCATGCTCCCCGCAACAATAAAGAAAATTTTTTCAAAGAAAGGTATAGAATTAAATAATAGACAATAGTAAAGCTAGAAAAGAGAATAATGGCTCTCGTTTCCTCCAAGCCCTTTCAAAAAGTACCTAAGAATGTGCACTCTAAAGGCTGTTAGCATCCCCGCCTTTTACATGATTTCCAGGGCCTAAAATATCATATAAAAATGTCTCTATTATGTGATAATTTGCAGAAAATAGAACCTTTTCAGACAACCTAGAATTATAGCATCGTCTGCTATTTGCTATAATTGACGCCAATCCCTTTCCGTGGGTGATTGCTTACAGGACACCCTTTTGAGAGGGTTACAGGAATAGCAGTCTTATTCACATATGCTTTGTTAAACAAAGCGGGCGCAAAAGATTTTGACACAATTGACGAATACCATGGTTTAAACAACCGTCTCTAAACATTGGGGGAGAAAAGCACTTTTTTTAGTAAAGAGGAATAACTTCTATTGAAAGAATTAATTGGTAATTAATGGAGGGGGAATGGGTTTTTACATAGTGAAAAGAGGGTATTTTATGCTTTAAAATGAGTATAAACAAATTAAGGTTGAAGGATTTTTTTTTGGCGGGGGGGGGGGGGGGTACTAGAGAAAGGCACTTACTTCATTGCAGGAATTATCCATCATTTCAGATACTCGTAACGTCTTCAACTGGTTATATGAGACTGATGAGGAATTTTTCCCACCCTGGGTATTTATAGAGTTCCCAGAACAGACAGGGATCTTCGATGGAAAGCCTTCTAAGGCTTTTAATAGAAAAACAACGTGGGGGAGTCTTGGTGGGAGGTATGTTTGGACATGATTTTGTATAAGACGTATAAATGGGGAAAACAATATGGTTTCTACAACCTGGGGAGGTAAGTTTGGACACGATTTCGTACAAGTGCCTAGAAACAAGGCGGGAATTTTGCCAGCTAGAAACACATGGGAGGGACTAGGAGCTCCATTTAGAATTCCCTATTATTAAAACTTGTCTATTATCCCGACCACATTCCAATTAATTGAAACATCTGGAAATCTTGCCAGGGCTCTCACGGTAATTTTGCCAGGGCTCCCACGGTAATTTTGCCAGGGATGCCATGAGAATTTTGCCTAGACACAGGGCTCTCAACGGGAATCTTACTAGGGCAGTCACAGGAATTTTGCCAGGGTTGCCGTGACGTCAGAGGGCTGTCATAGGAAAAGGTATAGGGCTGTCATAGAAACTGAAGGTAGGTCACTACTGCTGTGGTAACATGTGGTAAATGTCGTAACAAAAATATAGTTACAATTTGCCTAGTGGTAAATGTGGTAACAAAAGCAAAGTTTCTATTTGCTTAGAGTTGCGGCAACAATTGGTGTTGCTGTGGTAACATGTAATAGAAGTATAGCTTCAATCATAGTATGGTAATAAAAGTATAGCATGGTAATAAAAGTGTAAATTTTATTTGCTTAGAGTTGCAGGAATAATTTGTTATTGCTGTGGTAACATGTGGTAAATATAGTAACAAAAGTACAGTTCCTATTTGTTTACTATCTCGTTTCTGCTTCATTTGAAAACATGTTCCAGTCACTGAATTTGGATCCAAAGCCACAAGCCCCATATCGATTTACCTCAGGCTACCGATATGGGTTGGAGAATTGAAGATCATGAACTGAAGCCAGATCTAGTTTCTGTGATGCCGCATGGGCTAGCATCACTTTCTTTTCGCAGCTGTAAAAAGACGAGGTGCGGCTCGCGCTGCAAATGCTCCAAAATAGGTTTCTGTGATAGCGCATGCAAGTGTGGCGGTGACTCCCAAAAATGCCTACTTTCCCATGTGAATCAGAACAAGTCCGAAGACGAAGATAAAGATGAAGAAGAAAAAGATATTTGAGCCACCGTTTCATTTTCAGTTTTTACTACTTGATTTTTTATTTGTTTTGATATTAAACTGCTAATGCAGTCGTCTAAACCTTACTTTCAGCCGATCATGACAGGTACCGTCTACTACATCAGTGGCCGTTGACCCGATCTAACCGATTGGATCATTGGGCCCTGCTATGCTGAGATTTAAAGAAAATAGTATCTTAAATCAGCCTTAGTCGCCTCTGCACCACACGTTCGCACGGCTTCACCACCTCGAGGCTCGTATATGAGCCTACGTGAGCCAGATGGTACTTGCTACTACAGGAAAAATAAATAGTTGCTCAAGAATTAAGATTTTTTGGAAAAGAGGCACATGGTTTGACTCGTAATGACGAGCAAAATTCAAATAAAGCATAACAAAATATACTTATGGGAGCAAAAATTTCAGAAAGACCGAAAAAACTGAGAAAAAGTAAATTAAAAAACCTTGTTTTCAAAATTAAATAGGGGTTAACTAAAAACTAAAGGTTGTGGGGAAAAACTAAAAAAACCAGGTGAAAGCACTCGTTCATAGGATTCAGAGTATATCCAGTTTATAAAGTTTTCAGTTTATTTTACTGTGTAAAAAAAAAAAAAAAAAAAAAAAAAAAATTAAGAGCGGTATGACGTCGTTATACGCCAAATTTGACTTTATAGGTTAAAATGACCATGTTCTACACGTGTACGAACTTGTGCACCACGATATTTGTTAGCAGCGCCCCCGATTACCCTAGAATCCACCCTCAAACCAACTGCGGCGAATGTGAGCCATCCCTTGAAAGATAACGGTCCCTGGATCACTGACTAGTGGCAGCAAATATTTGGTATGCAAATCTCTAGGTTTCTACAGTTTCCTCCGTAATTTCCTATATTTTACCTAGTTTTGTATTTATTTTTAATTTTGGTCACAATTTTCAGAAAAATCATGAAAATTAAAAGAAATAAGGATTAAAGAATCAAAAAGACAAAAATTGAAAAAAAATCTAAACATTGAATAAGACTAATAATCCTAAAATCAGATAATCAAACTTTACCAACTAAAGGATACCAAGCAGCTCCATTAACAGTTCCATTTTGGAATGCAGCTGCTCCAGGCTTGCAAGGTAGACCTTGGTGCATTGTGGGATGCGTAGAGGCATAAGAGGAAGCCAAATATTTGAATACGTCTGTATCAGGAGTCAACGCAGGTGCCGTAATATATGGCTGCGTTACTGGAAAGTTAAAAAAAAATTATCTTTAAAGCTGAAAAATAGAAAAAGATACTTAAATGTGCTGTCTTTTTTGACTTCGTCTATTCTGTATAGTTTGACTTTGATTATTCTGAAAAGTTCACGTAGTAATTTGCCACATTATAGTAAATTTCCCGGTTTCCCCTCATGTAGGTTTTTAGACCCAGATCTGGGCCAGGCACGGATCAAGGGGTGAGGAGCCCACCTTCCTGAGCTAAAAAATTACCAAAGGCAGCGTTTTCTACAGAGGCTTTTCGAATATCGCTGTTCATTATTTATAACCAGGGGTGTCGTTTGGAGGGGGGCAGTTGCTCCCGAATAATGTGTAGAAAAAAATATTATATATCCAATTCCCCTTGACTATCCGAATATGGACCCCTCTGCCCCCCCCCCCCCCCCCCAATAAAAATTCTGGAGATTCGTCCCTGTTGATAAACCTGTCAAAAATATAAAGCACAGAATTATTAGTTCATTAATAATTGGTTGCGTTCAAAGTTTAACCTCCTCTCCCTTTCGAGTACCCCCCTCCCTTCTCACCAGGAAAAAAACTAACTCTAGATCCATGTATCACTGGGTTTTCAAAATTTTGAATAGGGTTTCATGTACACATTCTATTTGTCAAAAACATGTTGTTAATTTCAAGTGCTTCAGATAATATCTAAATATTATGTTATATATGTTTAAATATTATCCATATATTATATAATATACATAATACATAATATTATACATAAAATACTATGTGTATGTTATATTAAAATTACATACGCATATACTATATATAAATTATGTATGCATTATATTGTACACGAATATTATAATATATAACGTTAAATCAGGAAGTTTTTTACGTTTATGCAAACTAATATTATTTTTTTCCTATTCTGAGTATATCGTAGTTCTACCAGGTTGACTGGCAAGAGTGATTTCATAAATGATTTTAGGATTCTCTTTTGTTTTATCCAAGTTAGATGATGCAATGCAAGGTTCAATTTAGATACCAGATTAGATCTTAAGATATGATTCTCTACCAATACTCCCTGGAAAATAGGGTGGGAAGATGAACATACTAATGAAATATCAATTCCAAAAAAATAAAAGAAACAAACAAGAAAAAAAAGTGAAAACATTAAAGCCTTAAAAAACAGGATAAAAATAAATAAAATATGTAAGTGAAAAGTACTAAACTGTACAAAAAAACTTACTACCATAACAAATCTTTGAAAACTTTTTTTTTATGAGAAATACCCTCTCAAAGTGATTTTAAATGAGAAATTAAACCAAGCTTAAAAGTGTATCGCAATAAAATTTTATCAAAAACTTCAACGAAAAAAAATATTTTCATTTTCGTTAACAAACTTTAATGAAAATAAATATATAATATGGCTTAATGTTCATACAGTATAAAAGAATATTTCGGGGAATAGGCACAACGGATTCTCTTTTTTTTGTGGGGGAGGAACTGAAATACAAGAAAATACTTTTTCAATTTTTTCTTGGGCGGTGACTTGGAAGAAGGTGAGACCATCCTACATATCCTACTAGTCCTACATATCCATTTTGAAGTATCAGATACAACTGTTGGTCTTACCTACAATGAAATCATCAATTCGTGAGTTAATCATGCAGTAATAAGCCCGATTATTCAATAAAAATATTTCTTTGGACTTTCTTTCGCACTGGAAACATACCTAACTTATCATACTTTTTAAACGTTCAGATTTTAAGCAACCATTGAGACAAATTATTTCAAATTCTTACAAATCCATATTTAAGGTACTGAGTTTGTATTTACAATTCAAAATGCAAGACTTCTTTCATATTTGCGTTTTCTTGTCCTGTTTAGGGCGATATGCAGCATAACCACTTTTTGGACACCAAATAAGGTATACGCCAAAGAGTATGGGTAACTTATAAGAGTGGGAACTGTTGCGAGTGACGACAAAAAAACTTTCAACACCATCTAGCATTTGGCGACACTTGGGCATTTTTTTCAGTGCAATAAGAACAATAATTAATTTAATTTGTGTAACCCGTAAAATGATGTAGTAATCAGTGTCTGACCTCAGTTCCTAACAGAAAAACGATTACGAACCTTGTAAAATGTCAAGTGTAGCCAAATCTAGATGGCATTGATGGCTTTTTTGTCGACACTAGTGCCAGTTTCCACCCTTATAATATACGTACACCGTAATTTAATTGACTTTGTGACGGTATTTACATTAGGAGCACAAAACCGATGTATCAAAAGAACCAAAATTTAAATCTTAAAGAGGACTACAGTTTTAAATTTGGACATGACTGAAAAACAAAATGGATCAGGTAGGACGGAAAACTCAGCACTGATTAGTGAGGAACGAAAACTGGTCAGGTAGGACTGAAAAACAAGACTGAAAACTGAAAACAAATCACTGAGAACTGAAAACTGATCAGGTAGGATTTTCACTTCCAGTATCGTTTTTACTATTTTAAATAAAAACTAGAATTGGTAGATTTACCTTGCTTTAGAATATACTGTCAACTTTGGTAGCCTAGATTTATTGATTAAAAAAAATGATAACAAATAAGAGCATCAAGCGTCGACAGTTGTTACCTCAAGTGATTTTTCTAATAACGAGTATTTCAACCATGAAGTAAATTTTATTTGATAAAAAAATTTTTATCCTTTAAGCAATTAAAAAAAGAAACTTACTTGCATTGGGTGAGTTATCAAACGGGTAGGTTACAACCAATGCTCCACCATGAAGGCTGGCGGAGAGAACAAAATTTTCTTTTGCTATCCATGATCTAAAAATAAGAACAATATTTAAATTTAAAAAAAAAGGATAAGAAAACACTGTAGTATCACTTCAACAAGAGCATTAAAAGCCCAATATTCGGGATTTAGGTGCAAGTAAAAGATTGTCATAAGATCCTAATTATCATTTTCTTATTGATTATTTTGAATTTGCTCACATGAATTACATACATTTTTCATTTTTCTCACAGAACTAAACCATTGAGCCCATACCCGAAGAAAGGTGGAAAGAACCGGATGCACCAGAGCACCAAGACATCTGCACCGTAATTTACCGAGATATAACTTTTTCAGCATCATTATAGAAGTCAAATAGATTAAAACACCATTGTTAATGATTATCAAATTATGTTGAATTTGCTTACATGAATTACAGATATTTTGAATATTTTTTACAGAACTAAACCACTGAGCACAGGTCCGAAGAAAAGTGGAAAGAATTGGGTGTACCAGAGCACCAAGACATATGCACCATTATTAGACGAGTTATGACTTTTTCAGCATTATTATTGAAGCCAAATATATTAAAACAACATAAAATAATTGAATCTTTTTCTCAAGGTTTTCCCGAGAGCGGATAGACGAAACTATATTTTAGTCAAAATTTGTTATAAGAAATCATTCAAGTAAAAATAGCAAAAAAAACATAATACAACCCAAACGGATGCTGATTGATAAAAGAAAGAAGTAAGGATAAAGATCCACCCGAGCCATTGAAAGCAGATGGAGCGTTGAATCAACGTTTCAGTTACTGGATATATCTTAGAGAGACAACTAGCAAGCCTGTCTCCCAGGCTTGAAGGAGCGGAAATCAAGCCTAAGGACCCGTCGTGCCTAGTAAAGCAATGCTGATTGACTAATATGATTAATTCAGAGGAGGAAAAGTCTTGAGATTTTACCACTACTGAGTGTTTTCCAAAGATTTCTGGCTTATATTAGCATATTTTTTTTTATAATTTCTTCCTATAGTTTTGTAAAACTTGTTCCGTTTCTACTTCGTGATTCCCCAAGTCTCGATTCATAAGAGAGAAAGACACAAACATTTAAAGAAGGCTTGGTGCACGCCACAATCCGGCAAATCTTGGTCTTCAGCTAGCTATATTTTAAGCCAGGTGTCACTGACTTAAAATATGTTATAAATCGTTTTTTTATATTTAATTATATTTATTTTATAAATTTAATTTCTCTCTGTCTCTTTATATATATATATATATATATATATATATATATATATATATATATATAACTATATATATATATTATAATAATATATAAATAGATATATATAATATATATAAATATATATATATATATATATATAATAATATATATATATATATATATATATATATATTATATATATATATATATATATATATATATATATATATATTTCTATATATATATATATATATATATATATATCTATATATATAATATATATATATATACCCTGACACCACGCCAGGGGATCGACCAAACGCCGCCAACGAGAGGCCCGGTTGACCGTCGCCGGCGCGCCGCAGGCGCGCCGCAACCGGCACAGGCGGCGGCGTTTGCCTGACTTTGAATTAATTTTGCGGCAATTCTTTATTGCGTCAACCGCAAAGTCGGAACTTTCTTTCTCTTGTGGGTTAGTATTTCAATTTTCCTGATTAGAAATCAAGTAGGGCTTGCACTATCCCCGAATTTTCAGGTATTTCCCCGAAAATCTATGCGTCACCCCGAAAAAAAATTTGGTTCCCCGAAAATCACCCAATCACGGTGCCACCCCTAACGATTTATCACCAGTGACTTTTCCTGCCAAATATTACTTTGCATACCATAATTCTTCACTACTCTCTTGTTCGTTAATTTTCGTCTCTTTTGTTACTTTGCATAAAAACCAGACAGATGCAATTGCAATATACACAGTTCTTCATATGTTGACAAAAAAAGTATCGTCTTTATGAAATGAGATTAAATCCTTTCGAATGCAGTTTCCCAATTGCTATTTCTTACATCATTTGTAGTCAAGAATTTTATTTTTAAGTTGTATAGAACGCTTTCACTACTATTCAGCTTCAGTTGGATTTGAAATTGATAGTCGACAGATTGTTTCTACGGCTGAATCGTAAGTTTGCAGAATTTTGTTTTCGTTTGCTTTTTTTAGATAAGATTTTCTTAATCTTTAATACACAATTGTTGAACGCCTGATAGATTAAAGAAAATACAATCTTCTTTCTGAATTTTTTTTTTCATTTAAAGTGGAGACGGAATAAAATGATATCAAATTCCCTGCAAAACCATTGAAATATTTTGATAGACCCAGGGCCCTCCACTGGAACTTGTTCATTGTCTTGGGTATTTTGCAATTTCTCATAGGCTACTGGCCTAATTTGGCTTTTGAGTGTGCTCCCTTTTAATTAGATTCTTTGGATCTTATTGAATGCCACGGCGAATCTATGACTCAGTTTTCCAATAATTTGAGGTATATCTGAATAATTTCGACATTTTTGTTGTTGTCATTGTACCCCTTTATTCATAACCTCAATTTTTTTTCAAGGAACCCTAAGCTGTTTAACGTTATTTCGCGTGTTTGTTTGAACCATATAGTGACCTAGTTAACTATTAAGTAAATTATTTATTTAATATAAAGCTGAGACGGTATCCTATCAAGGTGGTATCCAGAGGCGGGGGTAGGGAGGTACTACATTTAAATGATAATATCTCGAATTTTTAATTGAAAGCAGGGATGCCAAAAAGTTAATTATTTTTTTTTTAATTTAACGCAGAGACGGTATCCTACCATGGTGGTATCCAGAGGGGGGGGGGGGTAGGAAGCTATCATATTTAAATAATAATACCTCTATTTTTTTAAAGCAGGGATGTCAATAAGTTAATTATTTTTTTCAATTTAAAGCAGAGACGGTATCCTATCAAGATGGTATCCAGAGGGGGAACAGAGTATAGGGAGTTATTATATTCAAGTGATAGTACCTTGATTTTTTTTTATTGAAAATAGGGATTCCAAAAAGTTATTTTTTTTTAAATTTAAAGTAGAGACAATATTCTATCAAGGTGGTATCAGAGGGGGGGGGGGCAGGGAGGTATTATATTTAAATGATAATATCTCAAATTTATTTATTTTTTAAAGCAGAGATGCCAAAAAGTTAATTATTTTTTTATTTAAAGCAGAGACGGTATCCATTCAAGGTGGTATCCAGAGGGGGGGGGGGGTTAGGGAGGTATTATATTTAAATGATAATATCTCAAATTTATTTATTTTTTAAAGCAGAGATGCCAAAAAGTTAATTATTTTTTTTAATTTAAAGCAGAGACGGTATCAATTCAAGGTGGTATCCAGAGGGGGGGGGGGGTTAGGGAAGTATTATATTTAAATGACAAGATCTTGATTTTTTTATTGAAAGCATGGATGCAAAAAAGTTAATTATTTTTCTTAATTTAAAGCAGAGACGGATCTTGTAGAACATTATATGGCTGCTTCAAAAAAAAAAAAAAAAAAAATACAAAATAGAGTGTGAAGGGAGGTGAGAGAGTTTTACAAGAATATGACAGTTTAGTTGCTACCAACAGCTACTAGGTGAGTAGAGTAGTACCTTCCATATTGCTTGATGCCCTAGGAATTACCATAGTATTTTATCGCGCCTCTACACCTTTTCAAAGAGAGTCAGAACACCCTCGCACAGTTATTTTTTTTTTAATCGAAAACTAGAGATTGTCAAATTGCGTATTTAGGAATGGTTTTTTAGGGAAAACTGCCAATCACCCATGTGTTATTCACAGTTCCATTTTTGAAGTCTGTGCTATCAAGAGCGGTTTCTGATTTGTTCTGGACAATTGCCTTTAGCCAACAATAGTTTGATATGAATGTGTCGGTAGATAGGATTTGCGAATTTGATCCTATTAAGGTGGAGAAAAAAAGAAAAGGGTTTAGCATTTGCAAATACTTCGATGTGTTGTCAATTTAAAATAGTTAAGAAATAAAAAAATTTAACAAGAAATGGCTGAAAAGTGTTTTGGAGGGAGATGGGTTGATTGTGTACTGTATAAAACACAAGTGATGTTTGGACAGTGTTGTCAATTTAAAATATACTTCGATGTGTTGTCAATTTAAAACAGTTAAGAAATAAAAAAATTTAACAAGAAATGCCTGAAAACTGTTTTGGAGGGAGATGGGTTGATTGTGTACTGTATAAAACACAAGTGATGTTTGGACAGTGTTGTCAATTTAAAATATACTTCGATGTGTTGTTAATTTAAAATAGTTTAGAAATAAAAAAATCTAACAAGAAATGGCTGAAAAGTATTTTGGAGGGAGATGGGTTGATTGTGTACTGTATAATACACAAGTGATGTTTGGACAGTGTTGCCAATTTAAAATAGTTTAACGTTATACTATACGAAGAAGTTGATACTAAAGGAGTGTAGATGACAAGAAAATAATTGTAATAACGGATAGCTTTACTTCTTCAATGTGTTCCATATAATACATAAGTGGTGGAGTGATGGCAGAATGATCTCTTTGGGTTGTCTCTTTGGGTTGTTTGAGTCATTTTGGTCTGTTTTTGTCTCTTTGGACTGTTTGTGTCTCTTTAGACTGTTTATGTTTCTTTGGGCTATGTGTGTCTCTATGGGCTCTTTGAATCTTTTTGGTCTGTTTGTGTCTCTTTGGGCTGTTTGAGTCTTTTTGGTCTGTAGAGCAAGGATTCCCCCATTGGTTCCTGGCACTAGGCTACGCATATCAAGTTGAAAATTTGACAGAATGAGGTATTTGAGGTGGAACTTGAACTAAATCAAAATACACTATGTGCACGCAGATTTTCAAAATGGCATATCTCAAAAAGGGATTTGTGTATTAAGTTGGAACTTTCAGAGAGTGCTTAAAGGGAAAGTCAATTCACCAAAAGGAAATATGTGCACACTCAGGCCTGGATAAAAGGGTTAAAGTGATTAGCAATTACGAGCGAGGATTCCCCCACTGGTTCCTGGCAGTAGGCTACGCATACCAAGTTGAAAATTTGACAGAATGAGGTATTTGAGGTGGAACTTGAACTAAATCAAAATACACTATGTGCACGCAGATTTTCAAAATGGCATATCTCAAAAAGGGGTTTGTGTATTAAGTTGTAACTTTCAGAGAGTGCTTAAAGGGAAAGTCAATTCACCAAAAGGAAATATGTGCACGCTCAGGCTGGGGATGAGTTGCAAGGGAGTTTAGTTGCACGGAGGGTTCAGTTACATGGGGGGTTCAGTTAAAGGGGGCATAGTTAAATGGGGTTGAGTTGCACGGGGGTTGAGTTGCACGAGGGTTCAGTTGCACGGGGGTTCAGTTACATGCGGGTTCAGTTACCGGGGTTTAATTAAATGTGGTTGAGTTGCATGGGGGGTTGAGTTGCACGAGGGTTCAGTTAAAGGGGGTTCAGTTGCACGAGGGTTTGAGTCATTTTTAAGAGGTTTGAGAGACTCGGTCGCATTGTATTTTCCATAATTTTCTTACAAGAAACTAGAGTTTACGGTCAAAAACCCTTATTAGCTCAGATTTTATAGGAATAGTTTTATTTTTCTATCCGAAAATAGACTAAAGTTTCAGATTTGAACCAGAGAATTGTCTTCTCCATAATTTTCTTACATCTTTGGAAATCATTAACGATAACAAACATGTTTTCGACCAGATGAGTTTTTGAAAGCACATTCAGCATGGCGTGCGCTATTTTTTTTTTTTTATCATGAACCCTTTAGAGACCAATTTGATCAACTTGGAGAAAGTTCAAATAGAATCGTTACTGATATTGATATTAGTGCGTAAACTACAAACTGACAAAAAAATATCCAGAACTTTTTTTTCTTATAGCCTTGACTTTGAAGACATTTCTTCATCTTAATTGGCTTTAGAAATATCATGCAAAATAAAACTAGTGAAATAATTTAGGTCGTATGATAAATTTAATTTTTTTTTAATGCAGTAGTTTTTTTAGTAAGGACACTCGATATCCTAAAAGTGTCTGATTAAAACTTTTACCTTGAGCATCGATGTTGTTAGCAGAATTTCAAAAAGGATCATTTATGAGTGCTGGCGTATCTGATGAAATAATTTAGGTCGTATGATAAATTTAATTTATTTTTTTTTAATACAGTAACTTTTTAGTAAGGACATTCGATATCCTAAAAGTGTTTGATTCAAACTTTTACCTTGAGCATCGATATTGTTAGCAGAATTTCAAAAGGATCGTTTGTGAGTGCTGGCGTATCTGATGAAATAATTTAGGTCGTATGATAAATTTAATTAATTTTTTTTTAATACAGTAACTTTTTAGTAAGGACATTCGATATCCTAAAAGTGTTTGATTCAAACTTTTACCTTGAGCATCGATATTGTTAGCAGAATTTCAAAAGGATCATTTATGAGTGCTGGCGTATCTGATGAAATAATTTAGGTCGTATGATAAATTTAATTAATTTTTTTTTAATACAGTAACTTTTTAGTAAGGACATTCGATATCCTAAAAGTGTTTGATTCAAACTTTTACCTTGAGCATCGATGATGTTAGCAGAATTTCAAAAGGATCGTTTATGAGTGCTGGCGTATCTGATGAAATAATTTAGATCGTATGAAAAAATTTAATTTTTTTTTTAATTCAGTAGTTTTTCAGTAAGGACACTCGATATCCTAAAAGTGTTTGATTCAAACTTTTACCTTGAGCATCGATGATGTTAGCAGAATTTCAAAAAGCATCATTTATGAGTGCTGGCGTATCTGATGAAATAATTTAGGTCGTATGATAAATTTAATTTTTTTTTAATGCAGTAGTTTTTTTAGTAAGGACACTCGATATCCTAAAAGTGTCTGATTCAAACTTTTACCTTGAGCATCGATGATGTTAGCAGAATTTCAAAAGGATCGTTTATGAGTGCTGGCGTATCTGATGAAATAATTTAGATCGTATGATAAATTTAATTTTTTTTTAATTCAGTAGTTTTTCAGTAAGGACACTCGATATCCTAAAAGTGTCTGATTAAAACTTTTACCTTGAGCATCGATGTTGTTAGCAGAATTTCAAAAAGGATCATTTATGAGTGCTGGCGTATCTGATGAAATAATTTAGGTCGTATGATAAATTTAATTTTTTTTTTAATGCAGTAGTTTTTTTTAGTAAGGACACTCGATATCCTAAAAGTGTCTGATTCAAACTTTTACCTTGAGCATCGATGATGTTAGCAGAATTTCAAAAGGATCGTTTATGAGTGCTGGCGTATCTGATGAAATAATTTAGATCGTATGATAAATTTAATTTTTTTTTAATTCAGTAGTTTTTTAGTAAGGACACTCGATATCCTAAAAGTGTCTGATTAAAACTTTTACCTTGAGCATCGATGTTGTTAGCAGAATTTC
This sequence comes from Artemia sinica, assembly GCA_027921565.1. Lineage (NCBI taxonomy): Eukaryota > Metazoa > Arthropoda > Branchiopoda > Anostraca > Artemiidae > Artemia > Artemia sinica. The sequence goes on from CM051257.1 coordinate 26,117,897, forward strand.
AAAAAGGATCATTTATGAGTGCTGGCGTATCTGATGAAATAATTTAGGTCGTATGATAAATTTAATTTTTTTTTTTAATGCAGTAGTTTTTTTAGTAAGGACACTCGATATCCTAAAAGTGTCTGATTCAAACTTTTACCTTGAGCATCGATGATGTTAGCAGAATTTCAAAAGGATCGTTTATGAGTGCTGGCGTATCTGATGAAATAATTTAGATCGTATAATAAATTTAATTTTTTTTTAATTCAGTAGTTTTTCAGTAAGGACACTCGATATCCTAAAAGTGTTTGATTCAAACTTTTACCTTGAGCATCGATATTGTTAGCAGAATTTCAAAAGGATCGTTTGTGAGGGCTGGCGTATCTGATGAAATAATTTAGGTCGTATGATCAATTTAATTTATTTTTTTAATGCAGTAGTTTTTCAGTAAGGACACTCGAGACAACACGCACACAGAGAGAACGCACACACAGATACGAAACACACATAGAGACGACACACGCACACAGACAACACACACACACAGAGACGACACCCACACAGAGACGACACACACACAGAGACGACACACACACACAGAGACGACACACACACAGAGAGACGACATACTCAAAGTGACGACTTACACATAGAGACGACACACACACAAACACACAGAGACGACAAACACACAGAGACGAGACACATAGAAAGACGACACACACACAGAGAGACGACAAACACATAGAGACAACACACACACACACAAAGAGACGACACACACACACACACACAGATACGAAACAAAAAAGCGACGACACACGCACAGAGACGACACACACACAGAGACGACAGACACAAAGAGACGACTCACACGCAGAGAGGACAAACACACAGAAACGACACACACAGAGAGACGACACACACACACATAGAGACAACACAGACACAGAGACGACACACACACACAGAGACGAAACACACACACAGAGACAACACATACACAGAGGCGACACATACATAGAGGCGACAAACATACAGAGAAGACACAAAACCAGAGATGACACACTCACATAGAGACAACACGCACACACACACAGAGACGACACACGCATAGAGACGACACACACACAAAAAAACAACAAGCACAGAGAAAACACGCACACAGAGACAACGCACACAGACACAGAGACGACACGCACAGAGACGACACACACACACAGAGACGACAACCCACAGAGAGAAGACACATGCACAGAGACGACACGCACACAGAAACAGCACACACACACACACACACACAAAGAGACGACACGCACATAGCGATGACACACGCATAGAGATGACACACACAGAGACGACAACACACAGAGAGAAGACACACGCACAGAGACGACACACACACACACACAGAGAGAGACGATACACGCACAGAGATGACACACACACACAGAGACGAAACACACATAGCGACGACACATGCACAGGGACGATACACACACAGAGACAACGCACACACACAGAGACGACACACACATAGCGACGACACACGCATAGAGACGACACACACAGAGACGATACACACAGAGAGAAGACACACGCACAGAGACGACACACGCACAGACACACACACACAGAGACGACACACACACAGAGATGATACACACATACAGAGACGAAACACCCATAGAGACGACACACGCACAGGGACGATACACACACAGAGTCAACACACACAGAGAGACAACACCCACATAGAGACGACACACACAGAAAGAGATGACACACACACAGAGAGACGACTTACTCAAAGTGACGACTTACACATAGAGAAGACACACACACAGAGACGACAAATACACAGAGACGACAAACACACAGAGACAACACACACTAAGAGACGACACACACACAGATACGAAACACACAAAGAGACGACACACGCACAGGGACGACACACACACACAGAGTCCACTCACACACAGAGAGGACAAACACACAGAGACGACAGACACAAAGAGACGACTCACACATAGAGAGGACAAACACACAGAAACGACATCACAGAGACGATACACACACAGAGATGATACACACACAGAGAGACGAAACACACATAGAGTCGACACATGCACAGGGACGATACACACACAGAGACAACACACACACAGAGACGACACACACATAGTGACGACACACGCACAGAGACGACACACACACACGCACAGAGACAACACACACACAGAGACGACACACTCAAAGTGACGACTTATACATAGAGACGACACACACACACACAGAGACGACAAACACACAGAGACAACACACACAAAGAGACGACAAACACACACAGATACGAAACACACAAAGAGACGAAACACGCACAGAACACACTCAAAGTGACGACTTACACATAGAGAC
>CM051257.1:26122796-26212796 GCA_027921565.1 Artemia sinica
AGTCGTCACTTTGAGTGTGTTCTGTGCGTGTGTCGTCTCTGTGTGTGTGTCGTCTCTATGTGTAAGTCGTCACTTTGAGTGTGTTCAGTGCGTGTGTCGTCTCTTTGTGTGTTTCGTATCTGTGTGTGTGTGTCGTCTCTTTGTGTGTGTTGTCTCTGTGTGTTTGTCGTCTCTGTGTGTGTGTGTGTGTGTCATCTCTCTATGTGTGTCGTCTCTGTGTGTTTGTCGTATCTGTGTGCTTGTCGTCTCTCTGTGTGTGTGTGTCGTCTCTATGCGTAAGTCGTCACTTTGAGTGTGTCGTCTCTCTGTGTGTGTGTTGTCTCTGTCTGTGTCTGTCGTCTCTGTGTGGGTGTTGTCTGTGTGTGTGTGTTGTCTCTATGCGTGTGTCGTCTCTTTGTGTGTTTCGTATCTGTGTGTGTGTCGTCTCTTTGTGTGTGTCGTCTCTATGTGTGTTTGTCATTTCTGTGTGTGTGTCTTGTCTCTCTGTGTGTGTTGACTCTGTGTGTGTATCATCTCTGTGTGTGTGTCGTCTCTATGGGTGTTCCGTCTCTGTATGTGTGTATCATCTGTCTGTGTGTGTCGTCTCTGTGTGTGTGTGTGTGTGTCGTCTCTGTGCGTGTGTCTTCTCTCTGTGTGTGTGTCGTCTCTGTGCGTGTGTCGTCGCTATGTGTGTGTCGTCTCTGTGTGTGTTTCGTCTCTCTGTGTGTGTGTGTCGTCTCTGTGCGTGTGTCGTCACTATGTGTGTGTCGTCTCTGTGTGTGTGTGTGTTGTCTCTGTGTGTGTATCGTCCCTGTGCATGTGTCGTCTCTATGCGTGTTTCGTCTCTGTGTGTGTGTGTGTGTCATCTCTGTGTGTGTATCGTCTCTGTGATGTCGTTTCTGTGTGTTCGTCCTCTCTATGTGTGAGTCGTCTCTTTGTGTCTGTCGTCTCTGTGTGTTTGTCCTCTCTGTGTGTGAGTGGACTCTGTGTGTGTGTGTCGTCTCTGTGCGTGTTTCGTCTCTTTGTGTGTTTCGTATCTGTGTGTGTATCGTCTCTTTGTGTGTGTTGTCTCTGTGTGTTTGTCGTCTCTGTGTGTTTGTCGTCTCTGTGTGTGTCGTCTCTATGTGTAAGTCGTCACTTTGAGTGTGTCGTCTCTCTGTGTGTGTGTCGCTCTCTGTGTGGGTGTTGTCTCTCTGTGTGTGTTGTTTCTGTGTGTGTATCGTCTCTGTGCGTGTGTCGTCTCTATGGGTGTTTCGTCTCTGTATGTGTGTACCATCTCTGTGTGTGTGTCGTCTCTGTGTGTGTGTGTGTGTGTGCGTCGTCTCTGTGCGTGTGTCTTCTCTCTGTGTGTGTATCGTCTCTGTGTGTGTTGTCTCTATGCGTGTGTCGTCGCTATGTGTGTGTCGTCTCTGTGTGTGTGTGTCTTGTCTCTGTGTGTGTATCGTCCCTGTGCATGTGTCGTCTCTATGTGTGTTTCGTCTCTGTGTGTGTGTGTCATCTCTGTGCGTGTATCGTCTCTCTCTGTGTGTGTGTGTGTGGTGTGTCATCTCTGTGCGTGTGTCTTCTCACTGTGTGTTGTCGTCTCTGTGTGTGTCGTCTCTATGCGTGTGTCATCGCTATGTGCGTGTCGTCTCTGTGTGTGTGTGTGTGTGTGTGCTGTTTCTGTGTGCGTGTCGTCTCTGTGCGTGTGTCTTCTCTCTGTGGGTTGTCGTCTCTGTGTGTGTGTGTGTGTCGTCTCTGTGCGTGTCGTCTCTGTGTCTGTGTGCGTTGTCTCTGTGCTTGTTGTCTTTGTGTGTGTGTGTGTCGTCTCTATGCGTGTGTCGTCTCTGTGCGTGTGTTGTCTCTGTGTTTGTTGTCTTTGTGTGTGTGTGTGTGTCGTCTCTATGTGAGTGTGTCATCTCTGTTTTTGTGGCTTCTCTGTATGTTTGTCGTCTCTATGTATGTGTCGCCTCTGTGTATGTGTCGTCTCTCTGTGTGTGTGTCGTCTCTGTGTCTGTGTTGTCTCTATGTGTTTGTGTGTGTGTCGTCTCTCTGTGTGTGTCGTTTCTGTGTGTTTGTCCTCTCTGCGTGTGAATCGTCTCTTTGTGTCTGTCGTCTCTGTGTGTTTGTCCTCTCTGTGCGTGAGTTGGCTCTGTGTGTGTGTGTGTCGTCTCTGTGTGTGTGTCGTCTTTGTGTGTGTGTCGTCTCTGTGCGTGTGTCGTCTCTTTGTGTGTTTCGTATCTGTGTGTGTGTGTGTGTGTGTCGTCTCTTTGTGTGTGTGTGTTGTCTCTATGTGTTTGTCGTCTCTCTGTGTGTGTGTCTTCTCTCTATGTGTCTCGTCTCTGTGTGTTTGTCGTCTGTGTGTGTGTGTGTGTGTGTGTGTGTGTCGTCTCTATGTGTAAGTCGTCACTTTGAGTATGTCGTCTCTCTGTGTGTGTGTCGTCTCTGTGTGTGTGTGTCGTCTCTGTGTGTGTGTCGTCTCTGTGTGGGTGTCGTCTCTGTGTGTGCGTTGTCTCTATGCGTGTGTCGTCTCTATGTGTGTTTCGTATCTGTGTGTGCGTTCTCTCTGTGTGCGTGTTGTCTCGAGTGTCCTTACTGAAAAACTTCTGCATTAAAAAAAAATTAAATTGATAATACGACCTAAATTATTTCATCAGATACGCCAGCACTCACAAACGATCCTTTTGAAATTCTGCTAACAATATCGATGCTCAAGGTAAAAGTTTGAATCAAACACTTATAGGATATCGAGTGTCCTTACTGAAAAACTACTGAATTAAAAAAAAAAAAATTATCATACGATCTAAATTATTTCATCAGATACGCCAGCACTCATAAACGATCGTTTTGAAATTCTGCTAACAATATCGATGCTCAAGGTAAAAGTTTGAATCAAACACTTTTATGATATCGAGTGTCCTTACTGAAAAACTACTGAATTAAAAAAAAAATTAAATTTATCATACGATCTAAATTATTTCATCAGATACGCCAGCACTCATAAACGATCCTTTTGAAATTCTGCTAACAACATCGATGCTCAAGGTAAAAGTTTGAATCAAACACTTTTAGGATATCGAATGTCCTTACTGAAAAACTACTGTATTAAAAAAAAAAAAATTAAATTTATCATACGACCTAAATTATTTCATCAGATACGCCAGCACTCATAAATGATCCTTTTTGAAATTCTGCTAACAACATCGATGCTCAAGGTAAAAGTTTGAATCAAACACTTTTAGGATATCGAATGTCCTTACTAAAAAACTACTGCATTAAAAAAAAAAAATAAATTAAACTTATCATACGACCTAAATTATTTCACTAGTTTTATTTTGCATGATATTTCTAAAGCCAATTAAGATGAAGAAATGTCTTCAAAGTCAAGGCTATAAGAAAAAAAAGTTCTGGATATTTTTTTGTCAGTTTGTAGTTTACGCACTAATATCAATATCAGTAACGATTCTATTTGAACTTTCCCAAGTTGATCAAATTGGTCTCTAAAGGGTTCATGATCAAAAAAAAAATAGCGCACGCCATGCTCAATGTGCTTTCAAAAACTCATCTGGTCGAAAACATGTTTGTTATCGTTAATGATTTCCAAAGATGTAAGAAAATTATGGAGAATACAATTCTCTGGTTCAAATCTGAAACTTTAGTCTATTTTCGGATCGAAAAATAAAACTATTCCTATTAAATCTGAGCTAATAAGGGTTTTTGACCGTAAACTCTAGTAACTTGTAAGAAAATTATGGAAAATACAATGCGACCGAGTCTCTCAAACCCCTTAAAAATGACTCAAACCGCCGTGCAACTGAACCCCCTTTAACTGAACCCTCGTGCAACTCAACCCCCCATGCAACTCAACCACATTTAACTAAACCCCGTGTAACTGAACCCGCATGTAACTGAACCCCCGTGCAACTGAACCCTCGTGCAACTCAACCCCCGTGCAACTCAACCACATTTAACTATACCCCCTTTAACTGAACCCCCCATGTAACTGAACCCTCCGTGCAACTCAACTCCCTTGCAACTCATCCCAGCCTGAGCGTGCACATATTTCCTTTTGGTGAATTGACTTTCCCTTAAGCACTCTCTGAAAGTTCCAACTTAATACACAAACCCCTTTTTGAGATATGCCATTTTGAAAATCTGCGTGCACATAGTGTATTTGATTTAGTTCAAGTTCCACCTCAAATACCTCATTCTGTCAAATTTTCAACTTGGTATGCGTAGCCTACTGCCAGGAACCAGTGGGGGAATCCTCGCTCGTAATTGCTAATCACTTTGACCCTTTTATCCAGCCTGAGCGTGCACATATTTCCTTTTGGTGAATTGACTTTCCCTTTAAGCACTCTCTGAAAGTTCCAACTTAATACACAAACCCCTTTTTGAGATATGCCATTTTGAAAATCTGCGTGCACATAGTGTATTTTGATTTAGTTCAAGTTCCACCTCAAATACCTCATTCTGTCAAATTTTCAACTTGATATGCGTTGCCTAGTCCCAGGAACCAATGGGAGAATCCTCGCTTTACAGACCAAAAAGACTCAAACATCCCAAAGAGACACAAACAGACCAAAAAGATTCAAACAGCCCATAGAGACACACATAGCCCAAAGAAACATAAACAGTCTAAAGAGACACAAACAGTCCAAAGAGACAAACACAGACCAAAAAGACTCAAACAACCCAAAGAGACAACCCAAAGAGATCCTTCTGCCATCACTCCACCACTTATGTATTATATGGAACACATTGAAGAAGTAAAGCTATCCGCTATTACAATTCTTTTCTTGTCATCTACACCCCTTTAGTATCAACTTCTTCGTATAGTATAAAGTTAAACTATTTTAAATTGACAACACTGTCCAAACATCACTTGTGTATTATACAGTACACAATCAACCCATCTCCCTCCAAAATACTTTTCAGCCATTTCTTGTTAATTTTTTTTTATTTCTAAACTATTTTAAATTAACAACACATCGAAGTATATTTTAAATTGACAACACTGTCCAAACATCACTTGTGTATTATACAGTACACAATCAACCCATCTCCCCCCAAAACACTTTTCAGGCATTTCTTGTTAAATTTTTTTATTTCTTAACTATTTTAAACTGACAACACATCGAAGTATATTTTAAATTGACAACACTGTCCAAACATCACTTGTGTATTATACAGTACACAATCAACCCATCTCCCCCCAAAACACTTTTCAGCCATTTCTTGTTAAATTTTTTTTATTTCTTAACTATTTTAAATTGACAACACATCGAAGTATTTGCAAATGCTAAACCCTTTTCTTTTTTTCTCCACCTCAATAGGATCAAATTCGCAAATCCTATCTACCGACACATTCATATCAAACGATTGTTGGCTAAAGGCAATTGTCCAGAACAAATCAGAAACCGCTCTTGATAGCACAGACTTCAAAAATGGAACTGTGGATAACACATGGGTGATTGACAGCTTTCCCTAAAAAACCATTCCTAAATACGCAATTTGACAATCTCTAGTTTTCGATTTAAAAAAAAAAAAAACTGTGTGAGGGAGTTCTGACTCTTTGAAAAGGTGTAGAGGCGCGATAGAATACTATGGGAATTCCTAGGGCATCAAGCAATATGGAAGGTACTACTCTACTTAGGTGGAGTATCCTATGAAAGTATACTGTCAATGAGTAGAGAAAGTAAGTTTGTAAATTTAAGCCGTGATTTTAGAAAGATTGATGAAAACATTAGTGTTTGCGGTCAACATAGATCGCGCCGGCGGTGCGCCACCGCTGCTGTTTTTGGCACCGCCGCCGCCGGTCTTCCCTCATCATTGCGTCGCAGGGGTCTATATATATATATATGTATATATATATATATATATATATATATATATATATATATATATTATATATATATATATATATATATATATATATATATATATATATATATATATATATATATATATATATATGTATGTATGTATATATATATATATATATACTATATTTATATGTGAGTAATAATTGTGTGTGTATTTATTTATGTACGCATGTATGTTCTCCAAAACGGCTCCATATTTTTTCGGGAAAACTAGTATCTTGTAATATTCTCGCATTATAAAAACGATCTACATAGGTCAGAAGTCTGAGAAAAATCGTTAAAAGCCTTAATTTTGGTTTTTGCAAATGACATCATGTACTATGTTATTACATCATATTAGCCTTTTTTATTACATCATTTAAGTATTTTCTTATATGATGTCACGCATAGCATAAATAATATTGTTGAGTTTCCAACGCAACAGTTATCTATTGTAATGTCTGTTGAAAAGCCCAAAAAACGAAAATTTGCAGTTACAGTTACTATAAATGATGATTCTTTGGAACCAACACCTGAACTGAGACGTGGTAAGATGTGAAATTTGACAACCTGGACTATCAATTGCGATAACATCAATATTGAAAGCTAAAGCAAAGGCCATTGCAAAATTTTCCGAAGTAATCAAAATCCAGAAACGTATCAAAAATGAAAATGAAGAGCAAAGACACGGGCGGTAAAAGATATGCGAAAACGACAATTAGAGCGAGTTAAAAATGAAATGAAGGGCAAAGACATACGCGGTTACAAGACATACGACATCAAACAAGTGAGGGAGTCAAAAATGAAAATGATGAACAGCGAGTCAATGAAAATTAACCTGGACAGCGAGGATCAAAACGTGTCAAAAATGAAAATGATAGCGACGATGATTGGGTTTTGGATTTTGACATGAATAAGGTCATCAATACCTACCATATTTTTGAAAATCAAAATATGGATAAATCGTAGGAAGAAAAAGACGTTTTGTCCCACCACCTGAACAACTAAAAGAAACAAAAGGCTCGGTGATACATCTTTCATAATGACAAAAAAAGCCAAGACAAAAGAAGAAGTTTTTGTCCCACCACATAAATAATTAAAAGAAACGAAGGTGGTCGTCAATGCCCTCCATACCTTTGAAAATCAAAAACCTGGACTAGATAAATCGTTGGAAGAAAAAGAGTTTTTTGTCCTACCACCTGAACAATTGAAAGAAACAAAGGTTCGGCGATATGCCTTTGATAATGACAAAAGACAAGCCGAGGCCAAAGTTAAAGGTCCAACTAAAAAAATGTAATTTTACAAAGGTACCACTTCTAATCTAAAGTCCGTTTGGACGTCATGACATCAAGAAATAGCTCAAATTGTCTGCGTTTAGAAGACAAGCGACAGTAAGAATCTATACATAGAAGCCTGCTGCGTACCGAGTGCCGTGGCCCGGCGGCGAAGCCACCGTACTCCCGGTACTATATATAGGTATATATAAAACTATAGAAATTGAAAAAGCAATACCCTCGGGAAGCAAATCCTGAGTCACCTAAGTCACCCGCTCTAGGTCCTAAACTGTAGATCCTAGGCTGTAGACCAAAAGTGATTCCAAGACCAATATTTCTAAAATTAACGAATTACAGCTTTTTAATTCACTTGATTTACCCTTGACGGTCAAGGAAAAATGATTGGAAGTACATTTAACCCATCGATCATATTGTTTCATTATCACTAAAATGCTATTACATACGCGAAACGATTTATTGGCCTAAAAAGCTTGGCTTGCTGAGGGCTTCACAATACAATCATAAAGCAGCGAAATAAGCAGAAGCAATGCACTAAATGACGCAATACATACAAAATAAAGAAAAAGGGAGAATATACACTGGAATTCAGTAAAAAATACTTAAGATACAAGCAGTAATAATAATAATAATAATGATAATCAGAAACAAAGAAAGTACAGAAAACAAAAAGATCAAGTTGGCATAAGAGTATGAAAAAAAGGAGCTAGAAAGATTCCTGAAAATAGTTTTAAAAGAGGAGGAGAGAGATATGTGAGTAGGGATAGAGTTCTAAAGCGACATAGAGAGAAAGTTGGAAATTTTTGGTTGGCCATCGAGTTATCCTTGTTCTGTGAATTATTAATCAATTGACTCTTTAAGCCACCCTATTAAATACGATTTATAAGTAGCTTTTATACGACATGAAAGACGACGATATAAAGATCTAAGAAGTGTCCTCACAAAGGGGTATTGATATAAGGTACCCGCTTTCCCAGACGAAACAATTACAAGCACAATTGGGTTCACGACGTCATGCTTTAAGCAACAAAGTTACCAAAAACAAGAAAAAAGGTCAATCACGGCCAGAGAAAAAAAAATGCAAATACTTCGGTTGCAACTTCCACTCAGCCATCCTAGAAGGAAGAAGGAGAATAAAAACATAGATAAAAGTCTACAGGACGATATAAAAATACAAACCTAGAAAAACGAAAGCTGAAGAAGCCCTTTCTTAAGCAATGATGAAGAGGGCTTTTTCAGGAGGGCTAAGCCGACACTGCCGCCGAAATATGCCAATTTTTCACCTTTTTTCGACTGGCCGTGACTTACCTCGTTTTCCAACGCTGTCATATGTTTTCTCATTTTGTGATGTTCTCAAATTATTTACAGCAAAGTCCCCTCCTCGGAACAAATGCCCTAATCTCCCAAAATTTGGGAATTTATGTATACAAACCGAGACATATCCACTCACTTGTAGGCTTCCGTTTCTTGTTGTGGATGTTTCATATTCGTCTTAAAATAGTCGGGGAAATTTCTATTCAAATCAAAGCCCATTGCATTGTATCTGAAAAAAATATAGGTCAGATAATTATGGAGATTGTTGGGATGAAGTGCTCTAAATTACGCAATCAATCCTTTGATTTTCCAAGAAGAGACTGTTAGGGAAATTATTAGTGAAAAAACAGCTACGACAAGACAAATAAGCATCTTTGAATACATTGCTATATACATTAGGTTTTAAGGGTACCACTGAAAACTTTGAGCACTAAGATAAATGTATTTTAAACGTTAGTAATGAACAGTCAAAACCACTTGTCTGCATACATATCATTTTATATAGTGTTACATATATATTATATATTGCTGAACATAATTGCATATTATTCAGGAGAGCAAAAAAAAGCAAACACCAACAAATACAAATATAATATAATAATTTAGGATACGAAATTTTCTGAGACATATGAATTTAAACTTTTAATGTCATCTCGGTATTTCTTCAACTTGAACACGTTTCCCAAAGTTAGCTTTACAGAAATACATTAGAGTCGGGTTAGAAAAAAAGGGTGGAATAGTACGGATACATGGTTTTCACCGCCTGCCTGTCATACAATAATTATGTAAATTATGAAATAACGTAATTTGTAAATTATGTTATAATGTAACGTAATAATATAATGCGATAATATAATGTAATAATATAACGTAATAATAGCGTAATATTAAAACGTTATAATGTAAATTATGAAAATAACCTGATAAGCAAGAGGCATGACATTCTCCAATATGTGCGGCTCTTTAATAAGTTTTTGCAGATTCATTAAAATATAAGGAAATAGTGGTAGAAGATTTTTTGCTTCTATAATTTGCGGAAATTCAATTACTAAGCAAGAGTCGACACGCACTTTCATCTCAAAGGGAGATGGCTTACACTTCTGCTATGTCTGTGATTTGTTCACGGTATCTATTCGATAATCAGAAAAATAGGTTTTCGTCGCTATCACATAGTAGCTTGTAATCAAAAATTAGAAAGTATTTCATCTACATGGATGACGGATTTCAAACTTTGGCTAGTTGATCTGCCTTTTATTCGTAGATCAAGAGTTATATGATAAGAATTATTTTGTATTGAACTTCCACTGTTTTGAGCTCAATGAAACATGTCTTTAAATTATTAATCCACCATAGAGTTGAGACTTGGCTGTTTCTCGTATTTAGGACAACCCTGAATGCTATGTTAGAAATAGTCACAGGGCGGATCTAGAGTAGTATTATATCAATTAAAGGTACGGGGCAGATGGGACATTACTGTGTCAATTAAAGGCACGGGGCAAATAGGACATTACTGTGTCAATCTAAGGTACAAGACAGGTACTATGTCAATTAAAGAGAGCGTGCCCATAGGACATTACTGTTTCAATTAAAGAGAGCGGGCCCATAGGACATTACTGCTTCAATTAAAGAGAGTGGGCCCATAGGACATTACTGCGTCAATTAAAGAGAGCGGGCCCATAGGCAAGCCAAACAAGCGGGCCCCCATACAAGTGGGCCCATAGGCAAGCCATACAAGCGCACAGTACTCCCACCATACAACGGGGTAGTCCCCCATGCATTCCGACGGGGCAGTCATTCTACGGGGCAGTCATTCCGACGGGGCAGTCATTCCAACAGGGCAGTCATTCCAACGGGGCAGTCATTAACATGTATCATATGAAAAAAACACCACGCCTATAAAGTCATATCTTCGGTTTTTTATGTTGTAATTATAATCAGCTTACCATGAAAATTCGTGTTGCTCACAGTACAATGATTTTGTATTAAATTTCATGTTTCTGATAGAGTCATGGTTGTTTTCATACACCGATGGTTTTTTCCTGGTATGGTTAAATGAAGTTGATGGTTACGAAATTTTGTCTGTTAAGCAATATGTTAGGCGTGTTTTTTTATGTTTCGCCTTAAACACTGGTATAAAAATTGTGATGACGAGCTGATTAACGATGACAAGATGACATTGTCACTTGACCTAGCTTCCCTTCTCGGATGTGTTCTGTATAATACACAAGTACCACTTGAACAGTGTTGTCAACATAAAATATGCTCTAACATTGTAGTATGCTAAAAAGTTGATACTAATAGAGTTGTAGATGCCAAGAAAAGAATTTTAATAAAGAAATTCAGAACAATCTTTAGAAATCCTTAGAAATCAAATAGTGAGACGATTATGAGTATGAAGCATCAAGGATCGCGACCATCAATGACCCTAACCACCTAGGACCTCAACCTCCAAAGGTCCCTATCCCCAACCTCCAAGGGACCCCCTTCCAACAACTTTTTAGGCCCCTCCCCCACTTTTTTTAACATGGTATTTTTTCAACTTTTTTACAGGTTTTAGAATGACATGAAACATACTTAAACATAAAAAAATCACATTAATATTTCCAAATTCAAAATGAGAAGATATAGAAATGTTAGTCGTGACTTTACTATTAGAAAAATATTGTTTGTAGTAGCACTTTTTTTCCACTTTTTTTTACATGTCTAAAAATCAGCACTCAACATGTTGCATCTACAAATTGTTTCACGAGGACAAAATAAAAATCAATGTACAAAATTCACGAAGAAAAAAAAAACAACATGCATTAAGTTTCAAGAATAAAAAAACTAGCATGCAACAAGTTCCATGAACAAAACCAGTTTCATTTGGATAAAAATCAATGTATAAGTTTCACAAAGATAAAAATCAACATGTAACAAGGTTCATGAAGAAAAACCAGCATGCAACAAGTTACATATACAAAAAAGTCAGCGCGCAACAAGTTCCATGGATAAAATCAGCTTCGAGAGGAGAAAAATCAATGTGCAAGTTTCACGATGAGAAAAGTCAACATGCAACAAGTTTCACGAACAAAAAAAAATATGCAACAAGTTCCATGAACAAAATCAGCACGCAACAAATTCCTTGAACAAAATCAGTTTCACGAGGAGAAAAACCAGTGTACGAGCTTCGCGAAGAGAAAAAAAAATCATCATGGAACAAGTTTCACGAACAAAAAAAACAGTCAGCACACAAAAAGTTCCACGATCAAAAAAATATGCATGCAGCATGTTCCATGAACAAAATTAGTTTCAGGAGGAGAAAAAAAATCAATGTACATGTTTCATGAAGAGAAAAATCAAACTGCAACAAGTTTCACGAATAAAAAACACCAAGTAACAAGTTCCACGAACAAAAAAAAACAATCAACACGCAACAACTTCCATTAATAAAATCAGTTCAACGAAGAGAAAAATCAATGTACAAGTTTCGAAAAGAGAATAAACAAAATTACACTGCAACACGTTTCACGAACAAAAGATCATCACTCAACAAGTTCCACGAACATAAATCAGCGTGCAACAAGTTCCATGAACAAAACCAGTTTTCTCAATGAGGAAAATCATTGTAGAATTTCACGAAGAGAAAAATCAACATTTAGCATGGATCACGAACAAAGAAATATGCATGCAATAAGTTCCATGAACAAAATTAGTTTCACTAGGTAGAAAAAAAATCAATGTACTTGTTTCACGAAGAGAAAAAATACACATGCAACAAGTTTCAGGAATAAAAAATCAGCACGCAAAAAGTTCCACGAAAAAAATCCGTTTAACGGGGAGAAAAATCATTGTTTAAGTTTCGCGAAGAGAAAAAAATCAGCATGCAACAAGTTTCACGAAGAAAAATCAGCACTCAACAAGTTCAACAAACCTCAAAATCTAGAGAACTTCTCCTTCAATACATTTCTGGGCTATCGGTTCGAATTTCCCTGCCACATCCTTGTAAACACAATGCTAAGTTTGAAGCATTCGATCTGCACAAGCTGAAGGACATCAAGCCGTGCTGATATCAGGAATTTTGCGCTATGATCACACAAAAGAGTAATCGATCATAAGTAATCAAACTGATCAATGATGTCTAAAAGAATTTTGGACTCTTTTTCTTAATTTCAGGATTCTTGACATATGGTTACTTCCAAGCACCGTAGAGAATATATTAAAAATGCAAATGCAGCTAAAATATTAGAATGTCGGAAGGATTGGGTCTTTAAATTCTAGCAGTAGACTATACTGCTAATACTACAATGGAAAACTGGGAATACTTGCCTTCCCTGTCCGCCCTGACAAGACCCTTCTCTTGATACTTCAAAACCATCTGGATTCAAGGAGGGCAAGATATGAATCTTCGTATGATCCAGTAGCCATTTTACATAGGGTTCAGTGTGATATTTAGCCAGCAGATACTGAAAAAAAAGATTAAAAATTAATCATGAAAGGAAAAAATATTAAAAAAACTGTTCTTGTATATTTTTAAAAGATTGTACATTTTTGAATAAATCTTTTCTTGTGTTCTTATGCGTTTCCATAGTTTCTTATGCGTTCTTTGGGCTTTGTTTCTTAACCAATCAAAACAACGCTTGCCACCCCAAGTTTCAGATATGTCTCAGTCAAGGCCGTATCAAGGATTTCTGTCCGGGATGTGGGGCTTTACAAAAAAATCTTTAAAAAAACACATCAGAAACGTGTTTTCATGCTTTTTTATTACGTTTTTACGAGTCAGACAAACATTTCAAGGGGATAGGGGTTGAAACTCCTTAACCCCTATCGATACAGCTTTGGTCTCTAATGCCTTACAAATGTTTGAAAATTTTTTTTCCAATAAACTAAAGTTTTTACCACATGTACGTTTCTTTTCTTTTAGTTTTTGAACAGCTTTTTTTCATCTTTTTATGATGTTTTCTAAAGTGTGTTAACTGTTTAACCTAATCTTCGTTTCAATTATTTCTATTTTCTAGTTATCGAAATTTTATCATACTACATCAGGGACATGCCCAGAAGGGGAGGGGGCTTGGCCTCACAGTCTGCTTTTCTTTGGATATAGATGTTTGCAACAAGGTTACCAAGATTTGAGCCTGATTCTAACAGCTTTTTTGTATAGCTACAATCTATTTTCACATAATCTTTCAACTCTGACAAGTACCCAACTCAAGAGCTTAAACACCTCTCCTATTTATAATTACAATTACACTTCTCCTATTACAATTACAATCGCCTCTCATAATTACACTATAGGTTCCAGAATGTTTTATTTGCCCGTAAAAATATTATAGCTTGTGAGAATTCTGTCTTCGAAAAGGGGGAAGGCTGCAATTAAGGTAGAAACTTGAGATTACATTATCTGGTCCTAATTTGGGCTCTAAATTTATTTTTAGAAATTTTTTTCATGTTAAGTTATAGGCATAAGAAAATAGGTATAAGGTTTAGAAATAGGTATAAGCAAATAGGCATAAGTTTAATAGGTATAAGGTTTTTTTAAATAATAGGCATAAGAAAATAGGCATAAGGTTTCACACACCCAACCGTTTTAGGGAGGGGGGTCTTATTATCAAAAGCAATTCTTGCATTTACCTGCAATTAGAATCTAAAACAAATGTGGGTAGTAATTCGTTGCAAGGCCTCTGCTTGAAAAGAAAGATGCCTCTGCAAGTTTAGTCAAATTCTTCGTGGTGACGAACTCTAAGTAAGGAGCAACCCGGCTCAATAGTAACGGAAACTCTACAAAATGGAATTTTGATACCAGTAGATACATCAAAAGAATTGGACTTTTATGCTGATTTCAAATATATAAGTTTTATCAAATTTAGTCTGACCCATCAAAAATTACGAGCCTGAAAAAATTTGCCTTATTTTCAAAAAAAGGGGGAAACACCCCCTAAAAGTGATAGAATCTTAATGAAAATCATTTCGATGAAGGGGCGCCAGATTTCCCAGCAATATTTAAAAAATGATCTGAAATTAAATAAAAAAAACAAGTTTTTTTCAACTGAAATTAATGAACATCATTAAACTTAAAACGAACAGAAATTATTACGTATATGAGGGGGTCCGCCCCCTATTCAATACCTTGCTCTTTACGCTAAGGTTTTTATAGTACTTTCAAAAGAGCTATCTGTTCTAACTAAACGGCCTTTGTGATTCAGGGGTCATTCTTAAAGTATTGGAACAAAGTTCGAACTTTAGCGTAAAGAGCGAGGTATTGACTAGGGGCAAACACCCTCATATCCGTAATAATTTCTGTTAGTTTTAAGTTTTAATGTTGCTCCTTACTTTCAGTTGAAAAAACTTGTTTTTTATTGAATTCTATAAAAAACTTGTTTTTTTATCAGTTTTCCACTGACCTGTTTAGTTTATATACATTATAACATTAGTTTATATAGTTTATATTCATTACATACATTATATGTATTGGAAATCAAAATTTGGTAAACTGGGTTTTGGCAAGTTTTTTTTCTTTCGCTTTAACTTCAATATCTTTTAATTATGCTGTTACAGTGGACTCTGTGTTCTTGTTAGATATTCTCACGAAAAGAGGGTTACATTTCCTAGCTATGGGTTATTTATTAAAAAAAAAACTTGAAAAAACTTCCGAATACCTCAATCAAATGAAGAGAAACTTCCCGTCCAACGGCTTCATTCCCATGGATGTTCCCAACAATTTTGACATTCGGTTTTCCAATATCAATTTGATTGGCTCCGTTTGTTACCAAGACGACCCAAAGATCTCTGCCTAGTACAAAAGAAAAAAAAAATCGAAATTTTACAACTTGTCAGAGCAGCCAAATCCAGCGCAGCCCCTCTCGAAACTTCCCCCAAGACCTTGGGATTTCATTTCCTGTGACTGAAATCTAGGGAAAAGAAATGCAAAATACGAAATTATGCATTCAAAGATCCCCTTGAAAAATATATCAAATATATATATATATATATATATATATATATATATATATATATATATATATATATATATATATATATAATATATATATATATATATATATATATATATATATATAATATATATATATATATATATAGTCCTGACCGGAACTAAAATTGGCAGAGGCGATTTAAAACGATATATTACGCAGCTCTGTTAAATTGAGTTTTACACCCTTCCCCAAAACAAGCAAGCTGAAACATTATTGTGCTTTTCAGCATCAAATTTTACTTTTTTTCCGAAGGGACAAAACCAGGCATGAACCTGAAAAGAAGGAAGAGCAGCCCATCTGTCTAAGCTCGCACGGAAGATTTTTTTTTGTTTAATATTCACAGACTAAAGATTTGCAAAAAAGTCGGAATCGAACTAATGAAATTATAATTTTGTGCAGAAAATTAGTTAGTTGTCGGATAAGCATACCAAATTGTAATTATATTATACAATCTCGAGTAGACTCTATAAGTCGTAAAAATTTAAGGCAGTGGAAGTCGAGAAAAATGAAACAAACCTTTCACAAAAATTATTATAGTCGGTGCCAGCAAATCATTCGCTAATGCAAATTAGTAAGCAATGATTACCGGCAGACGTTATGCTCATACAAACTGGAAAATGAGCAAGTAGCTCATGAGCTTAGGCATGAGCATGCTGCAACTGAGAAAATAAGTACTGGGCGACTGGAGCAGGTAAGTTTCCTGGAAAATGACTTTTTCAAGTTTTAACAACAATATATCAGAAAATGCTGACATTTGCTCAGACGACTTGACAGAGGCCCAAAATTAAAGCAGCTCTTTTTTTACTTTACCGTATCAGCGTAAAAGATGTCAGAATTTACTGGCAACGTATGCAAATCTACCAACCATCTATGGTTCATAGTAGCTTGCTTTTTACCCACCCAAAAAATTTCAAATATTTTTCTCAAGAGCAGTTTTCGGAGTAGATGCCCTGTCAAATGTCAATGCTATACTAATAGCAACTCAGTTCAGTATGAATCCTTCTTAGGCTAACACAGTTACACACACTCCTCTTTTAACCCAATCTACGTAAGCTTTAAAACAAAGCACCATTATTAATTTTCGGTACTTGTCAATTAACCGGAACCCACGCGAGAAGTCAAGTTTGGTTAATGCTACTGAAATAAAACTAAATATGATGAAATATAATAGTTTAGAAACAAATTTGGGCTATATATTTGCACATTAGAAGGGTGGGGAGGGGGTAAAGCATAGCATATATTAAATACGTAACCTAACCTAGGTACCTCCCCCCTCTTAATACCTCAAAAAACAAAGTTTAAATATTGTAAACGCAATGACAAACCACGGTTTACAATCCAATTCTCTATTGAAAGACTCGTTTGACTAGTTTCTTAAGCAGCTTTCCTATACAATATATCGCGTGGGTTCCAGCTAATTGACAAGTACCTAATTTTCTAAATTTTAAATTAATAGTTTTAAACGTGAAAGCTTCACTATTTAGCAACCCCTTTCCGATAAGTTTAAATTTTCTTCTAATACTTTCTTATGGCCACTTCCAACCCCGCTTGAAGACGAGCTATTTAGCGTTTGGTCTCAGATGAATGACCGAAAAGTACAATATTTTGCAATCCATCATTTCCCGTCAATTGATATTTTGACAAAGGTAAACCTCTGATAGTAATTTAGATATAGATGCATCAGAATAATGCTATTTTCTGAGAAAGTTAAAAGTTGTTTGTTCAGGTTAAACCCTAAAGACTAAGAAACAAAAAAAAACCTTAGTGTTTTTCAGCACGTTTGAATGAATGAGACGTGACGTGCATATAACATCCAACAGCAATATTTCAAGAAAATGGATCAATGAATGAAATTCAACAAGACGCAGCGACGGATTACAAACAGGGTTGCCAACTGGACATATTTTATGTCAATAGGACATTTCCCATGTGCCAGGATACAATGACATAAAAGGGCAAAAAAGGGGACACATTTTAGAAATTTGGGACATAAAAGGGCAAAAAAGGGGACACATTTTTTAAATTTATAACATAAAACGAAATATTTCCCAACTGGATGTACATTTTAGTAAAAAAAATGTCACTTTACACCAAAGTAGTGCTTTTTCTCGTGTTTTTTTTTTAGCATCCAGGTTCTGCCAAAGATGTTGTAAGTAAAGGATTTTCTCCAAAGCAAGAGGTTTACATGTTTATTCGAGTTTCGTGTTTTCGCACAAAGTCATTTTGTATGACTGTTTTATATCGATTTTTTTCGTTTTCTTCATATTTTATGTTAACTGACCGCTTTGAAAGAGGTTTAAAAAGCGTCTTTTGGTCAATAATACAATTGATAAACAAATTATCTCTAGTTTTGAAGATTTAAAGATGGGCGCGTTTTAGATAAAAATGACACATTTTTGTAGGTTTGGGGGAGACATTCATACACCAAAAAGTTGGCAACTCTGATTTAAACAGTCACAGACGATTAAAAAGAATTTAATCTTGGACAAAGAATATCTTCAGATTCTTTTTGCAAAGCAGATGGTGATGACAATAAATTTTCACAATGTGGTGGCATGTGTGCACCAAAAATATCTTGTGATTTAACGAAACAAAGTTTGGACTCGGTCATAACGGTCGGTGGTTTTTTTTTTTTTTTTTTAACAAATGAGTTTTAACCCAATCATATGAACAATAATGAAAGTATTTGCAATTTGATGTAGCAATCAATAATAAGGAATATCAAAATGTTCATGTTAATTCAGCTTTAAATTACCAATAGCTGATTTGTTGAACAGGGCGGGGTAGAATCCTTTTTTAATAGTGGGCTGACAAAACCACACTACAAATCTAATTTTTTTCAGAATTGTTTGATTGTTTCTAGCGAGTACTTCGAGGGGATGGGCAGAACCCTAATTTGGCAAGAATTACTTCACCCAGGTAAAATAAAAAGTCTTCAAAATGAGCTACCTTTTTGTAGCTACAGTATTTTTAGTGCATTTAATCACTACTATACCATAGCCCATAAAAGGAAATTCACAAAAGGAAATTCACAAAAGGAAATTTAAAAGGAAATTCACAAAAGGGTCGATACAATGTATTTCACAGCCCATTTATGACTTGGGCGTCTCCCAAATGTCATGAGTGATTTTTGAGCTGCCTTTAGGTAAAAGTACCTTTCATTAAAAGTAATTACTGCAGTAATAAGTCATAGTTGCGCAAGTAAGTTTGACACAAATTTAACGCATGTCATACTTGATTGACAGGTCTTTAGACACTTTTTTTTTACAATGGATTAAATTAAGATTTTTATTTTCAAATTCGCAAATAAATAAATTAAACAATACTATCGCGATGGAGAAAACCTATGAGGGTTTACGGTCGCATGAAAGTCCACGTAACTACTTACCTATTAACACCACTATTAAAAAACCAAAAAAAACCTCAACTATCTAAAAAATTCTATTATGAATAAACCAAAATTAATAAACTATAACCTATATATTAAACAAAAATAACTTAATGAAAAATAATAACAAATAAATAAAAATGTAAAAGAAAAATAATCATAACAAATCCAGTGTCCATCACTCTTCAATACTCAACTCCCCCCCCCCCCCCCACCATGCCCTCCCAACCCAGTGGCGAATCCGGGGGGCAAGGGGGTGCGTACCCCCTAACGTAGTATAAAGTAGTGTAATTTACTTAATTAACGCAAGTTTGCGTTAATTAAACTTGCTCCTAACGCAAGTTTATCGGATCAACCTATTTTGCCCCCCCCCTAAAAAAATCCTGGATCCGCCCCTGTCCCAACCCCACCTTACACCCCTGCCCACCCTTACCTTTTCAGTTCCTAAGACACTGTCATTTATTTATTGAAATCATTAAACGTATATTGCATGTTTCGCTGATGAACTCAGTCACCTTTTTTTTTCTAGGAAAAAGGCCCCTTTGCAAGTTTTTGGCTAGTTCGCACTGAAAAGTAACGCTATGTTGTTGGCAACCATATTTTAAATTAGTAAATTCGAGTAAATTTGATTTTAAATTACTTAAACAATGTTTGTTTATCAAGAAATCTAAGCGTGATTTGGGTTTTACCTTGTACAGACTTTCCAATGGAATAGAGTTTGGCAAGTTGGGGATACGCCGCAGCTGCTTTCCTTAAAAAGTCAGCCATTACTGTATAATTATGATAAGTAAAATCCAATGCAGGTGGGGGTGGTTGTGGCAGTGGAGATTGGTCGAATTTGGCCTTGTATATATCCAATAAACCTGTAAAGATGCTATAATAAATTGTTCAAAAATTCAACAAAAAGGAAAAGGAAGAGAATATGAGTAAAGCTGAGATTATCGAAATTTGTCCCTGTCCACCAAAAAATTCAGTGTCCTGAACGATCTTTTTGACTTGAATTTGATAAACTGAAGTTTTAAATCCAAATATTTTTGGTTCCTTTTAATACCTTTAATAATATAGGACAGTCTTGAACCGATATAAAATTAAAAAAAATATCAAGTTTTATACACAGCTAAGGAATGATTAAATTTAAAACGGACTGAAATTACCAAGTATTAGAGCCCTTTTACCCCAAACAAAGTATAACAAAACATAACTTACCCTTTTCATAAAACGTATTCATGAAACTAATAAATTGTGTATTTTTTCTTCTTTTTTTTTAACAAGATAAGATATATTTATGATTACATTTACGTACAATTAAACATTGTACCACCCCCTAGAGGCTCCTTGGCCTGCAAAAAGGGGGCAAAGGGCTTTCCCCACTGTGGTGACAAGGGACAGGGGTAAGTCACCTTCTCTCTAATTTTGATTATTTTTGTGCCTTTTAACTTTAATCACCCTTACTTCTATATAAAACTGTTTCTTTTTTTATAATGTTTGTCAATTTTGTCAGGATCTTTGGCTCGAATAAGCACCTTTTAAAAGCATTAGACGAACCTACCCCAAGGGTTAGTTCTGACCTTTTGCCTTTGAGAATGGCCGCGCTATTTTAAATGGACACTAGGCTAGCAGCACCTTGCTCGAGGACAGCGTTATGCTTATTACCCTTCTAAATGGCAGCCCACTTCAGCTGCAGCAGAAAGAGATGAAGAAGACAGAACATGCGAGTATATTCCAGGCAAACATACCCTAAGCTTGTTAGTTTGAATGGCTTAATCGCTATTATGAGGGGCGAAGGGTGGGGTTGATAGCAAAAAAAAATTCATATGGAGGGCTTTTAAATTAAAAAAATAAATTGGAAAAAGTACCATTCTTCCTTCTCCATACCCTTCCGAACTTACCCTTTGCTGAATAGCATTGTACATCAACCCCAGCATCTAAGATGGAATTTTGAACTGACAGCAATATTTGCGTGGATTCCAACATTTTGCTGCAATTGTTGAAGCAGCATAAAAATGTTTGCTTAGTGAACACATTTTACATTTATTTATACCTGAAAACTGCTATTTTCTAACATTTTTCTTTTGATTTTTTCAAAATTATGAAACTCTATGGTGGCACCACATTTTTATCACCGTTGTCGCAATGAACCGTGAAAATAAACAGCAAACCCAACCTATTAAATCTGACAACGCTTTTCGTTCGTTAAAATTCAAAAATAAACAATTTGTTTACTCCAAAGGTAACTACAGCTACAAAGGCAAACTAAACCTTATTGACCTGTTTGGTTCCATATTGTTTAGCTGATATTTTGGTGATTTTCACCAGTGTTTTTTTTTTTTTTTTTTTTTTTTTTTTTTTTTTTTTTTTTTTTTTTTTTTTTTTTTTTTTTTTAGTTTGGCACCCACTACCACCAAAAACTCCGTAACTGTATATGGATGTCTTTTTCCTTAAGAATCGAATTTTTGATTTTTCCTAATCTTTCAAGGAATCAAGATTGTGCAAGTTTTCACTTGACCAATCAAAACAATCACAATTCATTTTTACTGTCCTTGCTCGTTTAAATAATAATATGTGAATGTTTTTGGTGTTTTTGAATTGATTGTGTTTCTCAATTTTTTACAAGGCCAATCTGGCTAGTGGCGGTTTTATGTCTTGGCGGGGGGGGGGGCAGCCGCCCCCAGCTTTTCTGACATCAGATATTAAATTAATTTTATTTTATGTTTATACACTCCTATCATATACTTTACCCTCCCCCATACTATGAGGCCTAATCTAAAACCGCTACTGAATCTGGCCTCTTATGGGTAAAATATATCGTGCTATGGCATAAAATGAAGAAATACAACTCTTTGATGTTGTGCAATGTCTTTTGTTGCTAAAAAGACGAATTAGTTATAAGAATTCTAATTCGAATAAGCTTTTTCTAAATTCTACGACCAACAGTTTATGACCATCAATTGGTATGACCACCAAGAACATGATATGTTTATAATTCGAGGCAGATGTTTGAAAAGTCAAATCTAAGATTACCACTGTGCTGAGTTAATTTCTATGATTATATTGAGATATTGCCATTTCTTTGAGTTGACCCTCCCCCTTTTTGTGACAATCATCAGAACTCCTCATGCAAATTACTTTTCATGGATACCACAACACTGACGAATATATGTTTGGAATCAGCGTAAAAGTTTACAGGATTTTTACTATATATGTTCCCCCAGCCCTTAATTTTACATTACACAGGGCAAAAATTGCTATGTTTTAGACCAGTGGTTCTCAAACTTATTTAGACACTGTACCCCTTTTTACCCACAAAACATTTTAGGTAGCCCTTCTCAGTTACCGGTACTAAGTAAACTATGGCTAAAATATAAATAAAATTGCCAGTCCTAGAGTTGAAGAGTTGTTTTATTTTTTTGTTGGCCGGCCGTGTACCCCCTAAAAATTTTTGCGTACCTCCAAGGGATACGCGTACCACAGATAGAGAACCACTATTCTAGACATACGCCACTGTATTAACCTATAATAGACTACAGACAGCGATTGTTTCAGCAGGTCCCTTGCAATTTTCTTCCATACTATCAACAAGGTTTTCCTAATATATTTGAAGCAGGCAAAACCGGTTATTAAGTAAAAACCGGTTATAGGCAAAACCGGTATTTATCATTTAGTCACCATTCTTGTTAAATGATATGTAGCGCTTCACCTGCTTGCACTTCCATATCAACTGATATCTGATAAGGCAATAAATCTACCTAATAGCCCTTGCTTGCTACTAATTTGTATTTTATTTTTAACCTTTCGTTAAAACCACTCTCTCTAACATGGGCACACACAGGAAGAGATAGCTTATTTACTTAAGCAAGAACAAATACCCGATGCCAAATACCAAATACCTATTTTGTTTTATTGTGTTTTGAACCACACAAAGAAGCGGAAAAATAAAACAAAGCACTAAGCCTAGTCAAATAATGAGATGTCACTAACAGAATTTAAGTAAAAAAAATCTAAAATAAAAGTAATTTTTAGTTCTTTCTGTGATCAATCCAAGATTTTCGCTTTAAGTTTTCAATATCGAAAGTTTTTCGCCTTAAGTTTTTCTTCTTTTACTCTGATTGTATCAATTTGGAGAAACTTTTGCCCTAAATACAACCCTAAGCAGGGGCGTAATTTGCTATGGAGCAGGGCGGGAGGGGTTAACTGTCCCACAGATCCCAGTTTGCCCCCCGCTGCTGAAATTTAGCGTATTCAAAAATCTTGTCCAAGCTAAGAGAGGCCTACATAATTCAAGCAAACAGAGAAACAGATCAGTTTTCTTTAGTATACCTTTGCTTTTAAGGTACTATATGGCTCAAATTTCATTTTTAACTTGACTTGGGAAAAATGGGCTACAACTTTGCCCCCCCCCCGTGATTTCGATGAAATTACGCCACTGACCCTAAAGTCAGTTTATATTGATGCTTTTACAATTTCTACAATACTTCTTGAATTTCAAGTTGATCCCTTTTTAATTAGAATAATTTCGTCTTCCCTATCAAATAGAACACAAGTTGTCAACTACCAAAATTTATATTTTGATCCCCTCCCAATTTACAGTGGTGTACCTCAGGGAACCCTCTTATGCTCCATTTTTTTTCTTGCAATGATGAACAACCTTGGTGTCGACTGGTTTTTATACTTTATACTGAGTTTTCCAGGTCAAAAGTGTCCCCTATATTATTAAAATATCCAAGTTTTAGCAATTTTCTTGTTATCTACCCCTGTCTCAAGAATAAAATCTACTTAATTTTGGATTTCTTTTTTCATTGCCTATTTACAAAAAAAAAAAAAATTGATTTGAAATAGACACTTCTGCGTAACGTACCTGATTTAACGACTGGGTATTCTTCAACAGGAGAGAAAGTTCTTCTGTAATAGGCATTTTTACTCTCAGCAGCAAGCATAGATCCTGTCTTCAATGACTGAACTACATGAAGCAAGTTCTCTGTTTGAGAGCTCGGAACTGAAAAAAAAAACAAAAAAACAAAGAAAACTTAATTAATTTCACTCATTTGATATGATGAAATTCATAGCTGAACTCATACATGCAGAAGTTAGCCAAATCAAATTATGGTTGAACTCAGAGGATTAAGTTTAGAAATATCATTTGCGAAAAAAAAAACTTTGAAAGTACTGAAAGTTAAAGGCGGCTAAACTTTGAAATTACTTTTCAAGATGTCCTTCTGTAGGCGAGTCATGTTGCTTAAGCGTTAATTTTTTTTTTTTTTTTCAACTCCATCAGTAATGCAGTTTTTCGAATTGTGATCGGTAATAGAAATATTTATACTATACTTAGTACTATATATTTTGTACTATAGTACTATATTTAATACTATATACATTTAGTATATTTAGTACTATATACTATATCTAAGAATATTAGCAGGAATTTTCTTCGGTCGAGGGTGGCAATAATAAAAAATCAAGAAGGAAAAACAATACAACAACAAATTTGGTTTCATAATATAAATAATAAGTGCCCAAAACTTCAAAGAAATTTAGGGTTTCGGGGAGAGAATTGGGCCCCAAGGTCCTCCCATTGCGGATGTTTCTGATGCATACATGCAGTTATTTCGACGTAATCTAGGAAAAAATTATCCCAACTGAAAAAATTAAAATGAAACAAGAATATTTAAAACAGGTAAAACTTTTAATATGAGAGTGAACGCTTTTAGTAAAGGGAAAGCCTCTTGACTAAATTTACAGTTTGACACCTTTATAGGTGTTACTAAAGGCTGCTTCAACTTATGCAACGTTGGTTTTAAACTATAAATTACAAGGATATCGGAACTCTATATTTTATTTTTGAGCTTCACGTTTGAGGCTTTACACGTTCGCTGTCTCATTAAAAGCTATACATCGTTTTTAATATTTTCATCTTATTTTAATTGTAATCAGAAATTATAAACAGAAATATTTAACTAAATATTTTAATTATAAAAAGCTGTGTTGTCCAAGAAATTGTTGCCAAGAACTGAAAGGATGAGACGATCACAAGGATTTTTATTATCTCGATTTTAAGCGCTTATACAGCATTAATCGCGATAGCAGACATAACTGAACTTCTTAATTTAAAACCAGTGACCCCCCCTCATTTAACGTCAAATTGACTCTCGATTTTTTACACGCATAAGGTTATTTCCAAAAACATAGTTGATGCTCGTTTTTGTCTTGTTTAAAACAGGTATATAAGGTAACGAAAAAAAATCTTGGCTGGCAGATACTGTTTTTTCAAAACCCAGATCCCACTGAAACGCACTTAAGTATATAGTTGACGGTACAAAATTCACTAAAAAAAATACCGAAACCTGTTTTTTTAATAGAAATGTTGTTTTCTAATGCTGAAATTCGTTGATTAATGCAAAATAGCCCAAATATTAATAAAAGGTTTTCCTGTCATTAAAATGTTGTTTTCTGTCATTAAAATGACAATGATAATTTCCTTTAGTTGAAATAATAGCCCGGCTAGAAGAATTAATATTTTTGAAATTTTGCCGAAAATTGTACGTAGTCATCATATATCTCCAAAAAAACTTTAAATATCCAGCAAAAACAAAAGAAACTAATGAATATTTGTTACCCTCCATTCTTATTTGGGCCACCCCATACCATAGAATTAAAACCACCAGCATATCTTCCCACTGAATTTTCTGAATTGTTACCATGGAAGATTTAAAAAATGTTACACTTGGACGGCTCAACCAGGCATGTGGACAAAACAGGCGAATTATATTGAAGCTAAAGCAGCACCCCCCCCCCCCCTCCGTGCAAGTTACTTGGATCAACTATTTATGCCAATTTACCTTTATCAAAGACAAAGAACAGGAACATTTCAGGAATGCCTAAAGCTGTCATGACAAATTACACAAAATTCTTCAAACAAAAGTGAAACATCTATAACCTGTTTTTATGGCAAAATAATAGTTAAAAAAAAATGGAACGGACCGGATATAGGAACTTCCTTTTGTTATCCTCTTGTTACCGTTTTGTTGTGATTTTTATTGGCTAATTTTATTTTATTATCTCTTGTGTAAAAATCGCAAAATATCATTAGACTACAGGGAAAAGATATATCCCTCAAAAGATTCTAGGTTCTTTGGTCAACATCATTGACAGTCATGAGCATCTCATTGCAAATCGTAGCTATAAATGACAGTCATGTCGAAATTTGTTAAGTAAGTATAAAACTTGAATAGCCTATATTATCTAATATAATCACAGTACTTCCACTTCAACCGTATTTTAGAGTGCAAATGATGAAACGATTATTACTAATAAATTTGCTGAGTTCTTTTCAAGTATTGGTCAAAATGTGCAGGCGGAAGGGTTAGTGAATTTTAATAATGATTCCTTGGAGGACGAATTTTCGGATGAAAGAGGAATTGGAAATGAAATTGAATTTCAACCGTGTACTGGAGATGAAATTCTAAAGGTTGTGAAAACAATCAAATCTAATTCAGCAGGGACAGATGGAATTAATTTGAAGGCTTTTAAATCAGTGATGTTTTATTTAATACCATGTCTCGTCCACATAATCAATCTTTCCCTGGAAACTTGGGTATTCCCCGATGCGCTTAAAAGGGCAAAAGTCATCCCTCTCCATAAAGGTGGGTCTAAACTAGATATCAAAAATTATAGACCTATATCAATCCTTCCCCTGTTTTCAAAAATATTTGAAAAAATTGTGCATAAAAGGCTATATGATAACCTTACGAAAACAGGGATGTTAAGTGAAACTCAGTTCGGCTTTAGGAAAGGTCACTCGACGTCGGACGCCGTGCATTCTCTCTGTGATATTGTAAATAGATGCTTTGAACGTGGTGAAATCCCTTTGACTGTTTTTATTGATTTTAGAAAGGCGTTTGATACAGTGGATTTTAAAATTTTACTCAAACGTCTACAGTCCCTTGGAGTTCGTGGTAACTATCTGAAATGGTTTGATAGTTTTTTAAGTGGAAGATCTATTCAAGTTGTTTTAAATGATGCGTTTTCTTCCCCCTACCAAGTGAAGTGTGGTGTACCCCAGGGATCTGTCTTGGGACCACTTCTGTACCTTGTGTATGTTGATTCAATGCGTTTTTACTTACCGGAGTGTTTTATCACGACTTTCGCGGATGATACTGCTTTAACTATGTCTAGTCGAATGATTGATGATCTATTGTTGAAAGTAAATAGGGTTTGAAAGTCATTTTATGCATTTACAAGTTTGAGCCTTTTGTCAGTGAATGTTAAAAAAACTAATTTTATGATTTTTAGGAGAGTCGGTAAGCCTCCGAGTGTTGATGGAGAGATATTTTTTAATGATAAGCCTTTGTCACAGGTGCATGAGGTGCGTTATTTGGGCTTCCAGCTTGATTGTAATTTGTCTTGGAAGCACCATAGTGATCTTGTTGCAGCTAAAATTGCTAGAGGTCTGGGAATTTTGCGTCGTTTGAAGCATTTTTTTACCATTATCGGTTCTTTTATTATTGTGTCATAGTATTGTTGCGCCTTATATTTCTTATGGTTGTGTCATTTTGTCTAGCAATTTTTATGCAAATTTCAAAAGAGTGCAGATTTTACAAAATAAAACAGTACGTCTTCTTGGGAATTATATAGAAAATGTGAATGATACCGCGTCATGTTTTAAAAAATTAAGAGTGCTTAACATTGGTCAGATTCGCGATTACCAAGCTGCTATTTTTGCCTATAGATGTTGGAATGATGTATGTCCTCCAGTTTTTACAAATTTTTTTCGCGTAAATAGTTCACTCCACAGGTATGCAACTAGAGAGGCGGAAAATTTTACGGTTGAGTATCGAGACACCACACGTGCAGGTTTCGGAATTCGGTATTTGGCTCCGGCTATTTGGAATGATATCCCAGTTGGCGTTCGGGAAGCTGAACACATTGGGTCGTTTAAAGTAAAAATAAAAAAACATTTATTGGGAGAGGGGAGATAATTTATTATTATTGTCATTATTATTATTAATGTCTCAATTTTTTTTTTTTTTTTTTTTTTTTTTTTTTTTTTTTTTTTTTTTTTTTTTTTTTTTTTTTTTTTTTTAATGAATTTTGTAAAAGGTTGAGAATTAGAGGATTGCATCCGTCTTTCATCAGGCTTTTTGAGCCTTCCCCGGGCGGTTGCTTGTATGTAGTTTATTTTGTAATTAGTAGTAAATAAAGCAAGTCAAGTCAATAGTTTATATTGAATATTTTTTTGCCATTTTTTTTCATAACCGCTAAAATATTTTATTCTAATTTAAATTTGTTATTTCTATTTTTTTTTCGTACAGAGTATAGAAATTGTTGATGGATTTCACAAGAATTTTGAAACAGAATAACAATGTAGAAAGACATACCAACATGGCTGAAAAACATGGATTGCCTGGATTGCGCTTTTCAGTGTTCTTGAAAAGCAACCCAACCTCAGTGGTAGCATCTCTGAACTGCGTACTGGATTTTTGTCGAGTAGAGACCACTATCATAATTATTAGAGATATTTTTTACCCAAAGGGCATCTTCGTCTTTACGGAAAATTGATAATGCTTTTAAACTAATGTCCTTCTGGAAACAGACACAACAACTTTTTTATATTTGTTTCCCTGCTATGACAATCAATGGGAATTGAGCTATCAGGAATTCCACTTTATTTTCCGGACCACCATCTAGTATTAGAGCAGACTTGACCAAATGAAGAAATTCGCCACTGGTAAGTGAATCCTGACAATGTTGTACAGAAATTTTATACTGAAGCTGTGTCCCACCCAGTTGACGGATTTCCATTTGGTCATGATACCTCAATATTATCGGATATCTTAGACCCAAAAGTCACATCAGACGGCGATGTCTCATCGATGGGTCCTTTTGTCAAAAGTTTGGAATTTCTCAGGATTTTGAACTAGTTGAAAAAGAGTGACGGGCATTAATGTTACCAATTCCTGAAGATAGATTGACCAGTGGCAGAAACCCCACTGATTATTGGAACTGGGTGGCGCCCATCAAGACGTCATTTGAAGTCCCAAGGTTCGGTAACGTTCTTCGAGTGATTCGATGTATTTTTAGACTGCCCTACTCGAACACCGTTGCGGAAACACTATTCAGCGAAAACCGTAAAAAAAAAAAAAAAAAAAAAAAAAAAAAAAAAAAAAAAAAAAAAAAAAAAAAAAAAAAAAATGAAAAGAGAATTAGCTTAAAAACGTAACTTTGCCTGCGAAGACTTCTGTCAAGCATGAGATAAAGCGTAAAAGCTGCACATTCTTCACCAAGAATGAACATCATAAAATTGCGTCTTTAAATTCTAATTCAATGCGTCGGTTGTCAGGAAGGAAAACAAGCATGGCAACGACAGAGATAACTTGGTGTAAAAAGAAAATTCTTCAATTAATCATACACAGAGAAAGAACGATTCCAAAGCCTCTAAAAAAGAACTTTGCGTCATGAAATGGTTGTATGACTATTTTTGTCATCTCGTTTTAACGTTTTTTGAAATTGAAAAGAATCTATTTTTCTAGCCAGGCCCATGCCCAATATTTCTCATCCATAATGAAAAATTTTAATGATTCTTATTTCACAACTTATTTTGCATCTTTGGCCTATATTGGCTCTCTTTAGGAAAGTACAAACACGGCTAAATTGCCATTTGCAAGAGTGGCTGTAATTTGTATTCTCCAGGAACTATTAGGGACAGGGGCCCACACAAAATTAATATCTCGGGGGTACCTACCGAATTTGGCCCCTCCATCAATAGTTTTCGCTCCTCAGATCGTGCAATTAGTGCAATTTTTGACCTTCTGAGGGGGGACACGCGCCCCTCAAGCTACACCCTTTATCCACCCCCAATTAGGGAAGGAAATGAACTCCTAAGCCTTTTGCCTCTTCAGCTAGTCAGAGGCATTCTCCTTCGCAAGAAAATTATAGAAAGCTTTTTCTTAAAAAGGAAGCATTACAAAAGAAACGAAATGCAATGGTACATGCTGGCTTCGCAGATGTATAACCAGGGGCGTCAATCCACAATTGTAGGAAGTGGTGGGGGGAATGCACTTTTCAAAGTCTAGGGGGTGGGACAACTTTATTTTGAACGAAAATACCAAAAAGGAATTTTTCTACGAAAATACCGAAAACGGGTGTTTTCAAAATCTAAAGAGCTTCAAAATCCCCTTTAAAATTTAAGAGATGTTTCATTGTTATCTTACAATTTGCAAAAAATAATAATTTATTCATGTGAACATTTGTTTCCAAATCTTCTGAGATATAGGCATAATAGATCCAAAAATATATTAAATAATTCTACTGAATTGGCCTCTAATGTGCAAATAAAATCATAGGAAAAGTTCAGACCCAAATTTTATTGTTAGCTCAACTGATTTCCAAAACTCAACAATACCATTACTAAATTGAGAAATAAACCTAGATGAAAGAGAGCTATCTCGTCTTTGCCTAATATTATCGCTGAAGACACAGTAAATATCGTTCCTTGAAACAGCTATCCTTTTTTTCTCCCATCATCTATGGAAAGAAGAAGCATAATTATGTGATTTTGAATAGACATCCTATTTTGACCAAAATCAGCAGTACTAACACGTGTAATTGCCGTCCTTGGCAATTGTTACCGTTAAGACATGGCTCGTCACGAATGTCGCCCTTCAGTACCCATAATTTTACACGATACCCCAATTCACTCATTCAGGTACCCATAATTTTACACTATACTTCAGTTCACTCATTCAAGTACCTCAGGTCACTCATTCAAGTATCTATAATCTTGTACAATACCTCAATTCAGTCATTCAAATATCCATAATTTGACACAATACTTCAGTTCACACATTCAGGTTGGTATGCTGGTAATCGAGACGGAGACGATGAATTATACCATGGGAATCTTAAGCAACCCCTACAGTATACCTATTAATATTAATAATTGAACTAATTAATAGTGTAACACTCTATCAATACTATATATCAACTATATTGTTCCATCAATCAATCATCCTATGATTGATTTCTGTCAATCATAATTTATCAATTGCAATATTATTCTATTATAATATTGCAAAGTTCTACCAATTCGAATATTACTGTATCAATTAGAATTTGAGATAAAAAAAGAAGTAAATTTCCCTTGAAGAGTTTCAAATTTTTAGGATCAATCAAATTATCAATGATATGTACCGTAGTGTCGTTTTGGACACAAAAGATAATAACCGGTTCAATGACATGTGATTTGGCTCTAGAAAAGCTGAAAAAGAAGGACTAGAGGAAAAAATGAGGATTAGAATAATAAACGATATAATAGAATAGAATGATACATGGTATAATGATAGAATAAACAATGAAGAATATAATAACAAACAATGAAGAAAAGAGAGGATATAGGTGAAAAACTACCCAAATAACAAAGCGGAGCGTCCATTGTCAAAAGCTAGTACGTGTGTTTTTCAAGTTTTTCCCAAATCGAAATTTTTCCCTCTTGGAACTAGATGTATAAATATACAATTTCGTCAATAGGGTTTCCAAAGTCTGTCTTGGGTGCTACAGTTTGCAGTATGACTCCGCTCCTGTCTGTGATTCAATAAAAAAAACAAGCTTTTTCAACTGAAACTCAATTTATAGTACTTTTAAAAAAGCTTGCTATTCTAATTAAATGGCACTTGTGTTTCGGTTCTCTAGAAATAGGGACAAATAGTCAAACTAACGTAAAAAGCAATGAGGAGAGGGGAACCTCTTCACATACAGAATAATTTCTGTTCACTTTGAGTTTTAATGTTGCTCCTTACTTTCAGTTGAAAAACTTGTTTGTGTTTTTTATTGAATCACAGACAGGAGCGAAGTCAATTTTCTCAGGCCCGTAACTTTTGATGGATAATACTGAACTTAATGAATTGTAAGTATTTTGAATCTGCATCAAAATTCGATTCTTTTGATACATCTACGTTATCGAGACTCTGTTTCATAGAGTTTCGGTTACTATTGAGGCGTCTTTACTTACAGTTCGTTACCACGAACTATCTGATGCCTGCAAGCGTTGGACTCAACTAAAAATAGCCATTAAAACAAATCAATTTAAGCCTTGTGTATGCAGTTTTTTTATTTGAGGTTTTGAAACCGCGATGAAGCAATAAAAAGCAATACATATTGGACACCTTACTGAGATAATATGACAAACATAATTGTCAATCGAAATAACTCTTTATTAGATGAGAAATATGAATTTTTTGTTTAAGACATTAAATTGGTATCTTAATCAAGACATCCGGCTTCCTTGAGGAGGCATGTTGCCCATAACACTTAGGACAAATCTTCTTGATATCCACTGTCTCAGGCACGGATAGTCCAAAGCAAAAAGTAACGTTCTAGCCAAGCTTTTTCGGAGGGTGTGATAGACTTAACTACCCAAGGGAGAGGAGAAAGAAAGAAACTAAAGAAAGAAACATGTTTAGACGTTCCAACGTCCATATGGGAAGGTTTCTTGAATCACTTTTATCAAGTCATCTACAAGAAGAAGTAAAAAGAGATCAACCAAAAGTAATAAGTGGTAACAACTAGTGTCCCAGTTATGCCTTTCCAACTTCGGGGCTAACTTACGATCTTTTTGTGTGTTTGGGAGGGGGGAGGGGAAGTGACAAGTAAATATTATTCTTCTGGAGTAGGCCTATCTACCAAAAAACATTGTTGTTAGTTTCCTCAGAAGTAAGCAACATTCAATTTCTAATTTGTACCTTTTAAGAGTCTTGGATCGGTTCGACCTCTTTAGAGGAAGAGGAAGGGGGTACATAATTTATATACTATACCAAAATATGACGCGGGATTCCAGTCAAACTTGGTGGAATATAAAAAAAAAACAAGCTCATGGTTGTACCTTTTTATGGTTTGCACTTGATCTGACCACAGAAAGAGAGGAGTGACACGGGTCAGCCTAATTACTGGGCAGGCTTGCAGAATTCATTCAGCCAAACCTGATCAACAACTAGAGTTCTGGTTAGGGCTATTCATGCTTGATCGGACCATTGTGAGGAACCCCGGAAACGGTTTTTTTTTTCATTTGCGTATGTCAGAAGTTCATATCCAGATCTACAGCTTCGACCCATGGGGCTCAGTTGCTGAATCACTTCGCGAGAGTGACAGCCCTCCTTAAATATTTAGTTGTTTCTTATTCGGTCATTTTACGTTACTTGTATATAATAATAACTCGTATAAAACTAAGTTTTTAAAATTATATTTTCTTCGTCTTTTATGGTTCCAATGTAGAGATAATTATATCTGCATTAGAAAAACATTTACAAGTCGAAGAGATCTTTCACTGGATCTTTTTTCGACAAAAGCGAGCCTTAAAAGGCTAAGACTCTTGCCTCACTTAGGTGGCAGCTTCAGCTCCTGGCCTTTGAAAATACCATCGGATTGATACCCCCCTAGCCCATAGTAACCAACAATTTAAAATCATGTTAAAAAAAAAAAAAACAACTGTCGAGCGAGGAAGAATCGCCCTTTAAGCTTATTCAAGAATGGTAACCGTTATTTCGATTAATCTTAATGGTAAAATCTATTGGGAGAACAAATTTATGGGAATTTCGGAAAACAGCTCGAAACCCCACAAAAAATGGTGTCAGATCGAAATGAAAACTGAACCATTTGAATATCTATAGGTAAAAACTCTTTATGGGAAAATTACATCCACTCATATTGAGCAACAAGGAAAATTACTTTTTCGCATGGGAAGCAGTGATGTGCTTTTATTCTCCTGGCTTTTTTCTATTGCTGCTGGTGGGGCGCTGAAACAACATAGAGAGATGTTTAAGGGCTCATTTGGAAGGAAATTGCTACATATAGTGCCTTTTGTTAGTATTAAACATACAATGCGATTTTGGCAAAAACTACAACTTTATATAGAAGATGATGGAACACATGTATCATCTTAAAAGTTGCTTCTCTTGGGTGTGATGCCCTATTTGAGGGACTCTGCTGCATGAATCCCTGGGATTCATTCTTTACTAGATCGATCTAAGAAAATCTATTTTAAAGTGCTGGCTTCTGCTTCTTTTGAGCCGTAGTTAGGGTCGTGGACATTGAAAATAGAGCCCCACTTTATAGGTGAAAAAAGGAGAAAAAAGAGGGAAAAGTTATATAAGGCCTATAAACTTATATAAACCCTACTTAAGACACCGTTTAATGATGGATTTATACCTTCTGCACACAAGGGCGACTCAAAGAAGAGAGAGAGGGGGGGATGTCTAATGAAACAATATTTTTCCAGGTCCTAGCTTTTAAAGCGTCTTTAAAACTTGAAGAAAATGATCGAACATGAATAATACAAAACATAGAAAAATCGAGAAATTTCAAAAAAATCTCAAGATTTAAATTTTCCAATAAAAAAATGTTGTGAGAAAATAAAAAGAATTGCCAAAAACATACAAATTAGTTTAAAAAATCAGCATTATTTACACCAAGATATCATATTTGAGGCTAGACCACAATTTGCAGCTTTCACAGACAAGAGAGCAGCAATCTTGGATCGTTTCGAACTAATAAACAAGGTCATACTTGTTTTGCACAATCAGCTTCAAAATAAATCGCTGAAAGTTGCAAATATAGCCAAAATCATTCAACTAAAATATTTATTCATATCTCTTTGCTTTTCTTGCGGTAAGTTCACTTTCTCGTCTCATTAAAACACCATTTTATCTCTTTCAAGTCACGGATGATCTTTTATCAATTAATTACAATCTGGGCAGTTCAGAAGCCAAATAAAAGTCTATAATGGTGAAAATTCAAGCAAGATACGATTCTACGATGAAAAATATTGTTCATTCTTCAAGAGAAGAAAATCAGATATTAGTAGACCTATATGTTATCAATCAATCAATCAATATCTTTATTGCCCAAAAAACACACAAGGGTTCAATATAGAGTAGACGAAGACAAAAAAAAAAACAACAAAAAAACAAAAGAAAGAAGAACACACTCACAAAGAAAACTATACTACCGAGAATAGATTCAATATTTTTACTAACACGTAGCAGGATGGAGGCTGCTTGTCCTGTCAAGCCTAGAAAAATAGCGACCGCGACGCTGCTCAACCACGGTTAATGGGTCAGTTAACCCGTAGGTTGACACTAGTCTTTTGTTTAGAGAAATTGTTTAGACACTAGTCTTTTAATACACAAGAGAAATTTCGCGAAACGAAAATATACAGATCTCATAGTCTTTTTATCAGTTGCCATAAGCATATACCAAAATGGAGTCAATGCGAGGACATGAGGCATTGCAAAAGCGGTATAGACACGGGCGAGAATACGTCTGCTGTATTCTAGTAGAATACTAGCACACCAAACGCTTTTCTAAGTTTCTCACTTAGATGAGAGATAAGGAGAGTCCCTGTCGTTTTTACACTATCCCCTATCGGAAGAGCGAGTTACTTAATACAAGAAGATAACTGAACACTTTGATTTCCTAACTGTACGCATCCAACATCACCAACAGATTTGTCGAAAGTAAGGATCTCACTCTTCGAAGCATTAAAATTGAGACCAATTTCGGCATATTCCCTACTAAGCACAGACAAATTCTTCTCAACAGACGATACAGTTCTACTTAAATTCAGGATGTCGTCGGCGTAATTGAGTATGGAAAGGTCCAAACCTTTAAAAACCAAATTAATTCTAGCCTTTTTCTGGGGTGCAACCATACTATTATTATACAATTGTGGGGAAGTTACCCCACCCTGGTGGATTCCATTCCAAACTCGAATTACGGCTTTACACATTACATAACGATGACGAGTAGGTACTTTCACGACAACACATAATCTCGCATACAGATTTTTAAATACCCGCACAACTGAACGATTGAGACGTCGCTGCTGCGCACTATAGAGCAAATGAGAATGCACACTAGAATCGAAAGCACGAGAGACATCATGAGCCGCAAGGAAGAGAAAGTCGCCACTATTCTCTATATCCGTCAGAACGTTGGCAAGTGTATAATGCACTTGTTCCCGACTACAGCCTTCCTTAAATCCAAATTGGTTGTCCGGGGTTGAACAAGCCTTATTTATGTGCTTCATCACTAGTAACTCCAGGAATTTACACAGAACAGAAGAAACTGTTATAGGCCTATAGGAACAACATTGCCGGCTGTCTTTATCTTTTTTCGGAACAGGAGTCAATGTACCGACACAAAAATAATCGGGGGCAATACCAGAATTAAAAATGATTTGGTAAAACAAATGTGGATGCTGCAACAGCTTATCACTTGCATGTAATAAATGAAAACCACATAATTGATCGTAACCACACGAGAACTTTTTCGAAGGTGAATGATAGCACTATAAAAATCAGAGGCCGTAACTACAAAACCAATATCTGATTCCGTATCAACTAGACTATCCACTAGTAGTGATTCATAGGGGGTTTTCTAACACTGGATCAGGTGGAGAAAATTCGCTGGTAAAATAGTTGATCCGGTCACTCTCACTTGGAAGCTCTGAAGCGACACCTTTTGACTTATTTCCCCCAATAAATCTCCAAATTTCATTTTGGTTAGTTGCAAGACGCTCGCTCCTGCAGTCAATAATCTCAGCTTTGTGATTGGCAAGACACTTAGCAAAACGACGTTTGGTATATAACCGTATGTCATTAACGGCACCAGATTTCGGCCGGTCGCCATCATTCCATATTTGGTGCCAAAACTTTGAAGATTTACAACTTTGCAGTAAAGCCGGATTTATCTACTAGCCAGGTATTTCTGAACCCGAACGAACTTTACGTACAGGAACGGCACAACGCTCAGCACAACGCATTGCATGTGTGATTTCACTACAGTAAATGTTGATTAGATTTTTTTGTCTGACTCGATGAGGTCCGAGGATTGTTACAGCAGTTGGAAAGGGATCTTAATTTTGTCGAGTGTGGCATCCAGCTCTGCTTTATATACAACAGCATTTATTTTCTTCCAGTCACATTTGAATTCCCACTTCCGTTTCTTTTCATCTTTTTTAAAGAGAACACTATCAATGACAGAAGAGTTGGATTGAGCCATTTGCAGTCACGCCGTTCGAGCAGAGCATGAAATCAAGCGAACTTGTCGCTCCGGAGTTATGGATGTACGTATACGAACGGTCATTTGGGACAACATACAGATTGGACAGAGCAGACCGAAGTATTTGAGACCTTGAGTGATCTGGCACTGAGAGGTCGCAGTTCACGTCCCCGGCAAGGAGGCATATGTACACTGCTGCAAAGATTTAGTAAGCTTTATTGTTGCACGGGAGAACTTTTCTTCAGAATCCAAGTTCTTGTAATCAGTTGGTAAGTAGCAGCAATATAATATCAGATTTGTAACTTTTATGCCAAGGAAACACTCGTTCTCGACAAATACTGATGCCGAAAGGTGAGAACTGATTAGTATCGCCAGTCCGCCGGAAGGTCTTCCTCTGCCCGAATTCTGAGCTGGCACCCCGTAAAGGCGAGTTTACTTACATGTTCGAGTATTAAACATTTAGTATTTTATTTAATAAATGTAAATATTTAATATTTACTACTACATTTAAGCTTAGACCATAATTAAACATATTTTATCGCAGACTTAGAAAATAATTCAGTATTAAATAGTCTAAATATGTCTCTTAATTTTTTTGAACTAATGGTTACTCATGGAAAACATCCTCCTGAGATTGATTATGAAGAGTCTGTCCGTGGGTGTTGAAGCTTAGGTATGATAGGGTGTTTGAGCGGAAACATTACCGTAGCTCAATTGCAGACACGTCAATTTGAAAGGGTGATGATCAGAGCCGTATCCAAGATTTTTGTTCGGGGGGGGGGGGGTACAAAAAACTCTAAAAAACGCATCAAAACTTTTGTATGTGTTTATATTGCTTTTTTACGAGTCAGACAAACATTTCGGGGCGGGGGGGGGGGGGGGTCAAAAGCCCCTACCCCTCTCCTGAATACGCCCTTGGAACTGAGGCAAATACTCCCCCTAGATTTTGAAAAAATTCCGTCTTTGTGGTATTTTCATTAAAAAATACGTGTTTTTGGTATTTTCATTGAAGGAAAGTAAAATACAACAAAATTGCCCCTCTCCTCGATTTTGAAAAGTAAACTCCCGCCTAATTTCCGTGAATTGGCACCCCTGCTCACTCGATAGTGTTTATATAACATCCAGGAGGCGTGGCTGCGATTCCCATTGACAACAAATTACAAATGTTGAATAACAAAAGCTTACAGTAGTTTCGCGATGCATTCGATGGTAAACAGCCGCACAAAGGTTAGTGTGTCTGCATGTGATTTTGAATAATCTCATGTCCCCCGACTAGAAATCAGCCTAAGTATACGGTTTAAGTTGAGTTTCCGACGAAATCGGAAAACCGTCAATTCTAGATTGTCTTTTATAAATTGCAGAACGAAAGTTGAGGTTCCGAAAATTCAAAAAATGTTTATATTTTACGTAGGCCTACTGTTAACTCCGAAACACTGAATAAATCTAGCAAAAGCTCTCTTTAGCCTTGGGCTATTTCCACTAATATTTGTATTTCCACTAATAATTGAAGTCAATAAGTCTGGAAGAAGGAAAACATAGGATTCTAAAAAGCGAGAATTCTGAGAGAACATCAAACTGCTTCCATGAAACAACATGCAAGCTAACGACTAAACAAAAGTCAACAAAACACGGATATACGACGAAATGGTCACGGCAAGGCCATTTTCAGGATTTTGTTCGGAGGAAAGGGGAAATTTTTGTTCGCGAGGGGGGGGGGACAAAAAAAGCATCAACTACAGCAAAATTATAGCATCAAGTACACAAATAGCAAAAAATTACGAATAGCATCAAACCAAGAGCGGATCCAGGATTTTTGTTCGGGGGGGGGGGGGGGTACCCGATTTTTCCCCGTTGTTCTGGTAAGGTTTTGTCTTTACAGGTATTTTTTAGACTAATTTTCGACTCGGTCAAAAATTTCGGGGGGGGTTCAAACCGGGTAACCCTCCCCCCCCCCCCCTGTATACGGCCTTGCATAAAACATTTGTTTATATGCATTTTGTTACTTTTTTACGAGCCAGACAAAAATTCAGGGAGGGGGGGGGTTCAAAACCGTTAGCCACCTTCCTCACGAATACAGCCTTGAGTCACGATCTTAGTTTTTCTATTGAGACTGTAACTGTTATAGGTACGTACTATGGAGGGAGAGGGGTAATGGGTTGTAGACTCGTCTTTAATTCTCCGAAATCTAGAGATTATTACCCTTTTTCTTATTGATCCTTGAAGCTTCTCTACAAATTCTATAGTTTTTGGTATATTTCTCGAAGTTTTGATCTGAGAAGTGTAATGTCCGGACTCCCTGGAATTTATCCATCCGGATAAATTTGGTGCTGTTTTGGTTGTTGTTTGTGGTGCTGTTTTGGTTGTTGTTTGTGGTGCCGTTTTGGTTGCTGATCAGCACCGCAAAGTGTGGTGCTGATCAGTTGATAAAGAAGACTGGCAATAAAAGAGTATTCTTGCTAAAGACATAACCAGACTTCTTTCACGATAATTTGATGAATATTTAACGGGAAATAAATAATTAATTTTTCAAAGTAATTATCAGGTTATTAATTGGGTTTGGCCCACCTTCAAATCTCTAGATCTGTAGAACTCTTCTAATGATTTCCTTATTCCTCATTTATTTCACCTGTTTTTTGTCTTTTCTTTTAAAATTTGACAAGTCCAAATATTGGGATTCTGCAATAAATTCCTCGGACGTGTCTATCTGAGAAAGTAATTTTAAACACTAAATAAATGAATCTCCATATTTTCTAAAGGGAGCTGGTTAAAATTTTCAAATGGGATATTTTGGAACAATTTTGAAGGGATTGTTTCTCCCATGTTTACATGTATGAGATGGTTGTGTTCCTTTAAAAATTTAATTGGAGCACAAGCTTGCCATTGGCCAAAGATCTTTCGCTCTTTGACCGTCTTTAAGGGCCAAGCTTGTAAATGGGAAGATCTAGACTGACCTCCTCCCTTTCCACTGGAGTACCAAAAACGCACAAGGAGGGCAATCCTTTTTTTACATTCGTTTGAAAATTATACTGCTTTCTGGTTGAAAAACATGATTTTAAAAAGCATTGTCCCTCCCCTATTCTGGAAAAAGTTAGGACATACACGCAAATCATTGGAAACAAATGCAGATGTCGACGGGTCTTACGGCATAATGGAACAATTAACAATTCTACTGACCCAAATCAGCATCTTGAGTGAAGCCTTTTTTTCTACTGGGTCGAAGTGCCAGCCTTGCCACTGAGGGGACACCTGGTACGGTTCTTCGGGATGAAAGTACATTAGGATTTACCGGCTCTTGTACAAAACGGAAGGGCCTTTGGTTCCGTGAATGATTAATTCTTGAAATTCCATAAACCAAGTCTGATCCTGAAAAAGCCACAATTATATTAGGGCCAAACTTTCAGTTTAAATAATGCAAATGTAAGCAGTGCATTATTGACTAAGTGATCGAATAGAAAACGTCCAACTAACAATTAGTCCACAATGGATGATGCCAGTTCGATAGTGTTGGACAAGGCCGTATCCAGGGGAGAGGGTTTAGGGAGTTCGACCTCCCCCCCCCCGCCCTTCGAAAATTTTTGTCCGACGTAAAAATGTAAAAAAAATGAATATAAACAAATTTTGATACGTTTTTAAAGTTTTTTTTTAATAAAACCCCCTCCAAAACAAAAACCTTTCGTAAAGCCCCTCCCGAAAAAAAACCTGGATACGGCCCTGGTGTTAGAATACTGGTTAAAAAGAGATTATTCCACAAATATTAACTAATCAAAATATACCGAATATCCGACGATCTTTTACTGTTATAAATTTGATGTATATCCACTTTCTATAAGACACGGCTTAGAAGCTGGTGAAAATATCGGAACATAATATTTTTTCTACTTCAGGTTTCAGTAGCTTGGCTTAATTTCAGCAGTAGCAGTGTCCCAGAAACAGAAAATGTACACAAAACCCTCTTAGCTGCAAGGTTGCAGCTTCTTGTAAACCTCACGAGCTTATCGGTTTAAAGGTACTGCAAGCAGTAAAAAACGCACAGCCTTTAGAAATGTTTCACGTGCGTGCAGGGGCGAATCTCCAGCATTT
This sequence comes from Artemia sinica, assembly GCA_027921565.1. Classification (NCBI taxonomy): domain Eukaryota; kingdom Metazoa; phylum Arthropoda; class Branchiopoda; order Anostraca; family Artemiidae; genus Artemia; species Artemia sinica. The sequence continues at coordinate 26,163,709 of CM051257.1, forward strand.
TTATTGGGGGGGGGGGGGGAAGGGGTCCATTTCCGGATAGTCAAAGGGCATGGGGTGCATAATAATTGTTTTCTTCACGTTATTGGGGGGCAAATGTCCCCCCTTGCCACCCCCAAACGACATCCCTGCGTGCGTGGTAGAAACCTGACAGAGCAGAACTAAATGAAGATACAAAATTGAAAATTTTTGTATAAAAGTTGCCCTTTTTTAAACTCACTAACTTACTAACTTTAACGAAAGCTAAAATTATAATAAGTATTCTGCTTTCACCATATGTCACTTTCTTGATGATGTCACTTAGTGATGAAATAAATCAATAAGTCACTTTATTGGAAGAAAAGGTACTTCACATAGCACAAATGTGCTGCCTTTTCATACATCAAAATAGCATACCTTAACCTCTGCAGCTCACGCTGTTTTGATGATCTTGATGAATACAGCTATGCACGCTTCGCCTCGATTCCAATCTATTCAAAGATCTTTACACCCTCCCAGGAAGTTCCCATTTCCCTTAAATCTTTCTTTAAGACATCCTCCCACCCCAACTGTGGACGACCTGCTTTTTGTTTAGCCCTAGACGCTTGGCAAAAAAGGACAATCTTTGGCAATCTGTCATCCTTCATCCGCAGAAACGTGCCCTAGCTATCTCTACCTTTCTCTCAGTACCCCTTTTTTTCAGAGCCTCACGATGCACAGTACCCCTTTATTGTCTCTTATTTAATAGGAGCTTTTCATAAGGTCATACAAATCATGTTACTGAAAAAAAAACGTTCCATCCGGGTGCATGTAGAGGGGGTGGGACTTCAGGTCCTTACCCACCCCTCCCCTCTAGAAGCCTGAAGTCTCCATGGATTTTTCTCTAATTTCTTATATTTCTGCTTACATTATTCTTACATTATTACATTATTCTTACATTATTCTGCCTACAGTACATCATGTCTGCTTACATTATTTAATGAACAATAATGAGTTCTTTGTTTGGGGAGAGGAGAAACAAATAGACTCCCCTATAATTGCATGGCCCTCCAGAATCGAAACACGTTGCGCGAATTTGTCATGAAAGGAAAACTAAGGCGAAGTAAAGGATTACAGATTGCAAATATGATTTTATAATCTTTTTGGTGGCGTGAGAATAATAATAATAATAATAATAATAATAATAATAAGAAGAAGAAGAAAACAGCATGCCAAAGAACCAAAAAAAAGGTTTATAACATCTGTTGTAAGTAACATTAAATAAGCATTATCTAATCCGATGGGTTGCCATCTCTCAAAAATAGGTGTAACGGATGGCGGAAATGTCATATGAACGGTACGAAGTGTGCTATATGCAGCACAAAGTTCAGAGCGCAGTGGAACTGTGATAAATTTCGTGAAACAAGGGCACTTTGAGATGTACATCTGGTGGCCCCTTGATCTGCTTAATCCTCGATATGCAATACGCAATCCTCGCTTTACGGATGAGTCAACAGAGCACCTGTCTGGAGCTTAAATCGTATTCATATATAATTTATATTTATGTAAATAATTGGTACTTGCGTATTAAACGTACTCTTTTATAAATTGCTGAAGAAGTCAAGTTTGGTTAATGCTAATGAAAGAAAATAAAATAGGATGAATATATAATAGTTTAGAAACAAATTTGGGCTATATATTTGCACAATAGGGGTGGGGTGGGTGGATGGTAAAGCATACTATATATTAAATACGTAACCTAACCTAACCTAGGTACCTTTTCTTCCCTTAACCCCAAAAAACAACAGTTTAAATATCGTAAACGCAATGAAAACTACTCTCTGCATTTCAATTCTTAATAGCGGTGTCTTGAAATAACCAGTCTGGCGGGCATATGTCCCGGTATCTGTAGCGTCTCCAGTTTGACATTCCATATACAGTTTATAAAAGTGTAAGTTTAATACCTAAGTACCAAACAATTCATATAAATAAATATTCATATATAATAATTTATTATAGGTTAAAGCATCAAAACTGTGTTTTATCGATGAAACATAATTAGACCTTTCATAGTACCTTTCATAGTAAGGGTAGGTACGTTTGCGTAACTCAAAACCCTAGTTAAATTTCCAGGAACTTGGACCCAGTTAGAGCAGAAGACAAGTTATGAGATTCGAAATCTACCTTCAACTTGCCCCAACATGACATGGTTAACAAAAGAAGAAATTTAGCAAGTTGCATCTTGCCATCTTAGCATTCATTCTTTGTTCTAATTTCCAATGAATTACCACTGGAATAACCTTCTCCTTCTGACCCGGCTTAAGAAACGCTATAAGAAACCCTGGATACTTTTGAAATTACATTTTATAAAGGGCAAATTTTGCGTATTATTTCTTAAAAAAAAAAAAAAAAAAAAAAATACTAACTTAAGCGGTAGATTGAAGCTCTTGTGGGTTTTTTTTTTATAATTACTGCTGGAGGAATTCATGAAAATAATTTGTAGCCGTGAGACGCTAAAACGGTTAAAGAATCTTTTAAGTGAGTCAAGTGTAACTAATTACTTTATATTCATTGAGACAGTGTAAGCTGCCATGCTGTATGGTGATTTATTGGCGAAAATCACGCTACAAAACCAAGTAACAATATAACACTTATGAAGAGGCGGAGCTATAAGAGAGCATAGCAAAATTGACATAGAAAGGTGGGATGCATAGAAACAAAGGTAAGAGATTCCGAAGCTGTAGTGTTACCAAACGTCTGGTTTAAATACTTGACGTAAATACTTTCTAAGACCACACTTTTTTTTTTTTTTTTATCACTGAGGACGACTTGGCGGAGGTCCTTGTCGAAATATTTGCTGGCTTTTCGTCTTTATATTTTACCACTGGCTGACAAAATCCTCGTTTTCTCACCCGTTTTTGGTTTTATTTATCATTTATTATTTCTTTTCCTCTCTTAGCTTCATACGTCTGGTTTAAAGTCGTGCCACCAAACTGAAATGCGCCGAAACCTCCATTTTTCTAATGAAAATGCACCGAATGAACGTCCGCCCCCAACCCAAAAAAGCCGGTTTGAAAATTCAATGAGAAACCGCCTCAAAAAGTGCCGAAATGTCGCAAATGCGCCCCATCTGGCCACTCTGTTCCGAACTTTCTCTCCACGGTGACTAAACATATTTTACGACTTAATAGATCTGACATACTGAAGCTTACTGAAGTTACTGAAGCTATTACAGATATTGATACAGATATTGAAGCTATTACATATATTTTCGGAGTCATCACACCCGAATCGGAGGAGCTAATTCCCCAGTTTGCCAAAAATGTGAGATGGCCAAGGAAACAAAAAGACATCTGCTAGAAGAATAGCCGGGCGGGATTAGATACCCATTGGGTGTATTTTATAAACTAAATGTTAAGTGGAAGGAGGGATGGCAGAAGCGTCGGCCTCAACTCATTTTGGTGGGGTCACCAGCAATAATACTAGCACTTCTGAAACATTTAAGACATCCAGTTTACCACAATAAATTACTAAAGTTTTAATGAAACTGTTTTACTGGTAATTCTCTTTTTTACCGATCATCCAATCTAATAAACTGAGAAAGTAGTCACAAGAATTTATGTTAGCGTAAATACTGCCAAAATCATATTATAGACAAAATTCAGGAGGTGATGACCGCTCCCACATTCACCACATAATTAGTATTCGCATTGGAAAAGACTTCAAACTTTCGAATAAGAAAAGCTACTTTTGAGGTATATCATTTTGTAGCTTAAATGTATTTTAATCCCCATTCAAAAAAATACGTGACTCCATACATTTTCTGGCACGTATTCGAAAAAAAAAATGTTTTTTACAATTTTTGCTTGTTTTCTGAGATTGCATCGAACATTAGATCATTTGATTCAATATTCATTAGGTCTATTATCCGAAATGCAGCACCTTTTGTAGCTAGAAATTAGTATATATATATATATATATATATATATATATATATATATATATATATATATATAATATATATATATATCTATATATATATATATATATATATAATATATAATATATATATATATATATATATATATATGGGCACTGGTGCGTTATACGGACACTTTTATATACTAATGAGAAACGAAACCCGCCAGACTGGTTATTTTCAAGAGACCGCTATTGAGAAATGTTGTTTAACTTAAACTGTTATACTTAAACTGTTGTTTTTTGGGGTTTAGGGGGGGGGGGAGGGTACCTAGGTTAGGTTACGTATTTAATATATGGTAAGCTTTACCCCTCACCGCCCCTAACGTGCAAATATATAGCCCAAATTTGTTTATAAAACTATTATATATTCATCCTGTTTTATTTTATATGGATATATAATATTGGATTGAGATTGAGTTACTGGGAAACAAAACTATATTGGAAACAAAAATATTGGATTGAGTTACTGGGAAACAAAACTATATTAAGAACTTGAAGCAAAAGTTTGGTTATTAGCTTTTAACGTTATATTTTATCAGGGAACACTACGAGCATTCTTAGTGCTTTGATATAAACTTATTACAACGGAAGATGGGATCGCTCTTAAAATGGATCTACCCACGGAGAAAATATTTGGCCTAAAAACTTGCCAAGTCCGTCATTCCTGCTTGCCCCCATTTAAGTAATATTTACACTAATGCAGCACCAAATAGCATCTTATCCACCAAAAAATTTACAACTCCGAGAGCGGCTCCAACTCAATTCCTTGGTTCTAGTCAAGGCCGTACCCATGATTTGTTTTTGGAGGGGGTTTTACTCAAAGATTTTTTTAGGGGGGGTTTATACAAAAAAAACCTCAAAAACGCATACGAAACTTGTCTATGTCCATTTTTGTTACGTTTTTTACGAGTCAAACAAAAATTTGGGGAGGGGGGGGGGTTCAAACCCCCCTAACCCCTCCCCCTTCTGGGTACGGCCTTGGTTCCAATTGTTAGCAAATTTGAATGTTTGTTTTTCAAAATATTGGATCAACCAAATTATATTTACTGATATAAAAGCGGTAAAAAAAATTACATCCGTTTAAATGGCTATTCCTATTATATCTGTAAGCCCCTAAATCTCCTTCCCGATCATACATTTCCTACCTAGCATGCACTGTTTGAATTGAGATTCATTGAGTAGCACAACGATCAATTAACCCTGACAATTTGAAAGGTTTGAATAAAAGTGTTCCAGAGGGTCAAAAACACCAACAAAAAGTATGACTATGCACAAATTAGTAAAATTCTCATAGGGCAATTTTACAATGCCTCAATTCCTTTGAGCGAAAGGATGGAACCACAAATAAGAGAGGGGTTACCACTCCCCTAAAACCCACAAGAGGCTAAAGTGTCATTCATGTTTTTTTTGACAGGATGTTTTTTGAACAGTGCGTATTTATTTGTCGTAAGATCAACTATAAAGGACAAAGTTATAATGCTAATAAAATTTAAAACAAAACAAAAATTAGAAGTGGGGCATGGATTTCTTGCTGATAGTTTCATTAATCTTACACAACTAGTATTCAAGATGATGATACATCGGTAGATATTTCTGATCGGGAGTAATTCGCCAGCGGAAAGAAAAATACGCCAATCGATTTACCATTCAATGCTCTTTCCAAATCTAATAACTGCTTTCATCGCAAATTCCCTTCAAATATTTCTTTGCGATAGAAAAATGTTCCAAATTCCTCAAACTTCGTTTTGGTATATATCTCTAAAAGAATTTCAGGCCTTTTTCGATTCAGGTACTTTTTAGACAAGATACTATATCCTATTTAAATTTCAACCCAGATAATTAAAAAAATCTCCTTTTTAGAGAGGGTACCCGGAAAGCAAGAAAGAAGCTCTCCAGTTGTGCTAAAATTATAATTAAGTGTAGCGATCAAGAATTTAGTAGGTAGGAGTAATGTAGTCAAGTATGTGTAAATAATCAAGGAGTATGGGTAATCAAGGGTAATCAAAACACAATCTAGTATTCATCTCTACTAATATAAAAAAGAAAAGAGAAGAACGATGTCTCCGACGTATAAACCAAAATCCTACGGGACTCAGCAATGTGAGGCTTTGGTGCCATATTTTCCGCTATATACCCCCCCCCCCCCCACAAAGGCTAAATTCTATCTCTTTAAATCATTTGTGATTATAGATGTCCCTCAGCTCGAGACTATATCGTATCAAAACTTCGGCTGAATCAGAAATAAAAGCATTCGGACATTTTTTATGCTGGTGAGGAGCATTTTAGGAGAAGGTTACCTCATGTCTCCTATTTACACACATGGAACATGATGTGTATTAAGTATATTAATTTAGGATTCTACCCAAAATCTGAGATGGGTTTCATTCTCTTCTTTGGCGAAAAACTTAACTATTACTCTTTTTAGACTTACACTGTACGCTATTTGGTAGAAACTAAGAAACACAGTAAGATGCTTAGCCATCATCTTTTACAGAACGTTTTTCTTTTGTTTTGTTTTTCCAGGGGGGAGGGGGCATGGGCGCCCATAAGCTGAATTCCAGGGGGAAAACCTCCTTCAATTGGCACTTTTCATGCTATATAATAGAATCTCAGAACAAAAACATAATAATAAGGCAGCATCATTCATCCAAGAGGGCGGGTACCCCCCCCCCCCTGCCCCCTTATGGGCGCCCGTGGGAGGGGTCTCAAGATAGAACGAGAGCTTATTCAAATTAATTCTAAGCAACAACCACGCATTGTAGAGTATATCTTTAGAGGGAGGGGGGGGGGGTAAAATTACTCAAATTATTGAAAAAACACAAGAATGACTCGAAATATGTAAATTTTAGATCTAATTAGACAATGATGACGCAATATCCTCTCCGTTTTGCGCATTCTCGGTCTCGTTGGCACTTTCTGGATATTCAGCTCCCCTTTTCTAATTCTCAGAAAAACTCTTTTTTTATATGCTTAGCCTATGATTGTACTTTAATGGGAATCTCAGCTACTTTTCTTACAATCTCGACTCCGTTTTGTGCATTCTACTTGATATTTCTTAGAATTTCCGGTGACAATTCCTGCAATCTCAGCTCCAACTTGTGCAATCTTGGGTAAAAAAAATTTTCACCTATAGGCAACATTTTGGTAAAGCCACAATGTCAGTAACAAATTATTTAATCTCGCATACATTTTGTACAGTCTCGCCTCCTTTTCGTCCAATTTAGACCCAATAGGAATTCCATAAACAAGGTGATTAGGCTTATGTTTATTTTCTTTTGTAAACAATATACCACGCAAGGTCTGAAAGCCCGAGTTACTTGCGACCTCGCCCAATGATTGAGAAAACAGAAACCTTTGTTTCCTAAGAGCCGTCAGGGTTTTCCCAACTCCTTCTAAAGCACAAAATCAGATGCGCTGTTATGTTATTAAGAAATCTTAACCTAACTAAGCTTTACATATGCACTCGATTAAAAGAACTTAAAATATGACAGAACAGTGATTGAGCCTGAAATAATTTGGAGTCTCTAAGGGCGAGATAGAAATCATAGCTAGAATAAGAATAACCAGGGCCGTCACGTATAGGGGGACGCCCCCTTCCCAATGTTTTTGGACAGTCAGTAAAAAAAAATGAGTTGGCAAATTTTTTGCTCGGCTAAATGAAGACCACGAATACTGACATATCATCTACAGACGTCTCGAATTTGGGCGGTAAACGCAGCAGTTTTACTGACTCCTACCGTGATTTTACAGATGGTGCCACAATTTTCCATTTAGTTAAATAAAGAGCACGAAAATAGTAACATGACATATACCGAAATCTTAATCTGGGTCGGTAAATGAAGCAGTTTTACCGACTCGTGCTGTGATTTTACGCATCGTATTCAAAACAGAAATTATGCAAATTATTAACAGTCGTAAAAATGACCAGCAGGTCTGCAAAATTCCTCGCCCTCCCCTCCAAAAATTTTGACTAGTAACAACCCTGACATTGACAGCTTTAGAGAGTTTTGACTCAAATCTAAGCTACAAATTTGGAAGCCACTGGAATTAATTGAAGCTCCCTAGTCTTTTCTCATCGGCAGTTCTGTGTGGTGTCTGACCCTATAAAACCATTACGCGTATGTTCCTGTGGTAAAACTTAACTTACCTCTGTTAATGTATCGGCCAAGGGGATCCTTTGCCTCAGCTATAAATCCAACCAAAAAACAGCCAAAAAGTATCATTGTCCTACTCATTTTGCCTCATATATGACTATCGTCATCTGGTCATTGGACTACAAATGGCACCTGAAACCAAGTGGAAATGTTAAATGAAAAAAATTAAGTTGTAACCTAGCGTGTGAAAGACTTTCATTTGTTTCCCATGTATATTAATTTGCTTTTAGTAATACGAATTGGAGCAAATGATGTTGCTAAATGTATTTCTTCGCCAACCGTGACCATCATGAAAATATTAACAAGGCCGGAAAAAAAGGAAAAAATCTTCAAGAAAGTGGCACCAATGTCCAATATTTTACACTGAAATGAAATATACAATCAGAAATTTACAGTTCCGATTTAATTCTGTAACTGACACAAAACGATTCGCAATAACGAACTGTAACATGAAATTCATGCAAATACTAAGGAGAAAACTCTGGAAAGAGTAGAAGAATCGGCGAAGATTAGGAGCAGAAGAATCGGCTTTTATGGTAAATTTAATATAAAAGAATTCAACTAAAAGTGAGTAGTAACATTAAAACTTCAAATGAACAGAAATTATTTCGTATATGAGGGTTGGCCCCTTCTTAATACCTCATTATAATAATAATAAATGGAAAATCTTTAAAATACAATTTTGTTTCCAGTAAGACGCAAATAAACCTGTAGCCTTTAGAAGCTTTAGGGGGCAGTAGCTCCCCCTGTGACAGGAGTTATTGAAAACTCCTGTTTGTGATAATATATATAATATTAAGTTTGACTTGGTCATTCATTTCATTTTATAATCGTTTTAAGATTTATTTTTTCATCTTTCGCGGTATCTCTTATCTTTATGTTTGGATTATTTATTTTAATTTCCCTTCGTTTTGGGGTTCAGTTTCCATTGATAGTATTATTGTATCAGATTAACTATGCAACTTGACTGCTAAGGTCCTTGCGCCGGCCCTGCAGTGTGTTGCTACAGCTAGGTTAGAACTCTTGGTATAACCAACCTGAGATCAGACCCACTGCTCCACCACAGGACTTTCTTTGATAGTAATTTCTGTTCGTTTTTAAGTTCGAATCATTATAGGATATTATTTCTGCCCGTCTTAGGTTTTAAAATGGCTCTTTATTATTTTTTTTTGAAAAGCTTCTTTTTTCTTAATTTTTTTTTTTTGGTACTTTTATGATATACCCCCTACCTAATATTCTTCTAATATGTTTCTCTGAGGCTCAGTTCTAATGAAATATACCGAAGTAAGATAAAGTATAATACTTTAGAAACAAATTTGGGCTATATATTTGCACATTAGGGGTGGGGATGGGGGTAAAGTATAACGGGTCTGCATGCCTAATGTGTTGGGTAAAATTATTCTGCATATTATGTAGTAAGAATTGTTTTCTAACTTCACACTGTCCAAATACTTTAACCCCCCTCCTAATGTGCAAATATATAGTCCAAATTATATATTTTCCATCTATTCTGTCACTTCTCTTTGTCTTGTCTCACGCTAAGCTGAAAGAAACTAATGAAAAAAACAAAAACGGTTCTATAATGCGTCAATGAATGAACAACTTGAGCGGTAGGGGTTTATCATAGAAGCACCGTTTTTTTTAAACATTTTATAATCATATTGTTTCTTCTCCAGGCCACTTCGTATGGAGACGTGATCGTAGAAACTTTAGAGGGGGCTCATCGGATTTGAGATCGAAAGTTCTAGTGCCCCTTATAAGAGTCGAGGGTGATTGGAGTGCGACCAGTCCCCCTCCTGCGCTTTTTTCTATCCTCCTAACCCTCTAGGGCATCCAATACAAATATTTAGATAGCCATTTATGGCAGTTTAAACCATTATGAGATAGCCAAATGCGCCGCCAGAAATGACACGACCCCTTCATCACCAGGGTAAAGGGCCGTAAAACAAACAAGTTGCTCGTTTTTTAAACATACGCATTTCAATAAGAAAGAGGAACTTTTTTGATGATGGGTTTGCGATTAGCTCGAAAGTTTCAGGGATCGTTCTGTGGATCTAGAAATTATTGTGAGATGGAGGGAGAGGGTTTAGGGAAATGGGCCAAAACAGTTTTTGTTCCTGATTGTCACATCTCGAACGAGATCTTCTATTGTCCGCTATGCGGAGATCCCCAGTGTCTCTCAAGACTAAACTGTGGTAACAAGACGCGTATAAGATTAAATCAAACTATCTGCGCTTGATTTTGTCATGCAACATCTTGGGAAGGACTAAATGGATCGGTTTCAAACTTTCATGGAACATGGGAGAGGAGGAGGGTTAGAATCTGGTAGATTTTAAGTTTTGAGGCAAATAGAGGATGGGGCAAATGAAATTCGAATTTGGTATTCGGAAAAGGGGGAAGGGGTTAAACAATTTGTATCTCCAGTTCAGATAACAAAAAATCCACTAGAAGCTCATATGGGAGTTATAATTATACTTGGTTAAGTAGCAAGATAAATCAAAGACATTATGTGCATCCGTATTATCAAATACCATATCTGCAAAATCTTGGGAATGGAAATTAACAGCTTAAAGGATAAGTTGTTACTTTGAGTGAAAACGGAGGGTGGTGACTGGTGAGGTTAGTCGGGTAAAAGTTTTTACTTGGGGAGGAAGAAATAAGTAGAAATACACTAGGTGCGTCCAGGTCATCGAAATAGCAATTCTGCAACATCTTGGGAGCGGCCTGGGGGATAGAGTTGAAAATTTCAAGCACTGTTGTAGAAAGGAAGAGGAATATTGGGGTGAGGACAAATCGGATTTAGTCTTGAGAAGAGGGCTAAGCAATTTTTGTCTCTAACTTATATAGAAATAACGTTTTTCCATTATAAACTCCAATTGGACTTACAATCCACGCACGGTAAAGTAGCAAGAAAAATCAAAAGATCATATGTGCTGCCAGGTTGTCAGAATGACTTACGTGCAATATTTCGGGAACGGCTTAGGATGTTTAATTGAAAGTTGTAGAAAATGTTTAAGAGGGACAAGGGAGTATTCAATTGTTGCTTGAGACAAAGGTTAGAGCTAAACCAAAAGACACTATTTGTATCCAGGTTACAAAATACAATATCTGCAATATTTTGGGAAATAAAATTGAAGGTTTACAGATGCAGATGTAACTTCGAGGAAGTATTTGACAGGGAGAAAGGGGAGCTTATCAAGGACAATAATTTGAGAAGGAAAATGCAATTATACTAATCTTTGGTGCAAAATATTTTGAGTTTTTCTTTACGCTGATGTGCTTTAAAATTTTAGGCTGCGCAGACACCTGAATTAAAGTTTTGGAACCAAGGGAATGTGGATCAGGAAGCAAAATCTGGTTTTATTGATTACTGCTATTCTATTTGATTTTTTCTGATATTATTGATATTCGTTTTGGTCCAAAGTGTAATACATTACAATTCTTATAATAAAATGACTGATCTATATTCGTCCATATTCAAGGTTGTAACAGGATGGGCGGTTAGGATGGCTTCAGCCCTATACAAGACCAAAGATTATCCAGATTGTTCGGTCCATTTGACAATATTCTCCTTATCAACCTAATTTCTATAGTAAAACTATTATTAAATTTTGTTGCCAAATTGTCGTCCAAAAAAGTAAATAGTTATCAAAATTGAATTGTTAGGTAGACCCACTCCCCCCCCCAAAAAAAAAAATTCTCAACATCCTTTTCATCAACTGATAAAAAAAAATGTCAATTAAAAACGAACAGAAATTAGTAAAAAAAAACTTCCAAGAAAGTAGATATTCAAAGAGAAGTAAAGAGCTGTATTAAACCAAAGACGAAAAGAAATAAAGTCATTCAATAATTCAAACTTAAAGTGAACAACAATTAATATCTTTTGATAAATGAGACCCAAAATTAGCGGAAGCTACAATGAATAATCAACTCAAACTTAAAGCACATAGAAATCGCCGCAAACAGGCTTAGGGCGAATACCCTCTAAGCTTTCTAAAGACCAGAGCGTCTTATTTGTACAAATAACAAAAGGTGAAACAATGAGGAATTATTTTAAGACATTAAATTTTTTGTTTTTAATGAATACTTCGATTCTATATTTAAAAGCCATCAGTAAAGCTCAGATAAATATAAATATGAAATTAAACATTGAATTAAATATTAAATTAAATATAAATATTAAACATACACCAAAAAGTATGCTAATTATGTACATGATTATTGCTTAATATCTTGGAATTGTTTTTTCCAACCTCGGGACTTTTTGGAAGTGAATCTTGCAGTGGAAAATATGTTTAATAACGAATATTATTCAAATAAATATTACAAGAAAATATGTGACCCTTAAAGCCATATATATATATATATATATATATACATATATATATATATATATATATATATATATATATATATATATATATATATATATATATATATATATATATATATATATATATATATATATATATATATATATATATATATAATCATAACAGACCTAGTATTATCACTTCACGAAAGTTCAACCAGGACTTCTTTGTTGTTATTTACTCAATTTATAAACCTTGATATGCTATTTTTCCGTTATGTTGTTGTTCATTTTATGGCAAATAAAACACAACGTCACAACGCTCGAAATAAAAATTGTTTTCAGTAACACACAAAAGACGCTGTGGTCTTTGGAAACCTTATATATTAGAGCGTTTAGTTAGGCCTACTCCTAAATACAATCGTACTTCGTACGATTGTTTGATAATAAGCGGAAAACACTTTTTTGAAGCGTTGTCAGGGTATAGAATAAAAAGAAAAATGGTCAAAAAATGACACAAAAGAATAATTGCAAAGAAAGAAACACGACGAAGTTACATCCATGTACAAAGACAGAATGTATACAGAGAACGCATACAAAAGATTCATAGAAGCTCTAATTTAGTATTTAAAAATACTTATGCAAATTACGAGCCGGAATGAAAGTTATGCAACATTGAAACAAGCCAGGTATGCTAGACGTGTCGCAATACTGCCACATTCTATACCGCAAAAAAAGAAAAACAGTATAAAGCAAACCTTATTATTTGGATAGGGGTGGAGGAAGTCTCAAGTGTCAATGAACGTAAGAATACAGAACGAGAAGGAATTGTAAAAAAGCGAAGAATCAGTTCTTACACTCTTCCTGTGTTTGTTCAGGGCGTGATTCAATTTTATTCAGCGTTTAAGACATGCACTTTATCAGGAAGGGGAGGGGGTCAGCTCACTAATCAAATCATAATGTCAATAGCCTCAAAGTCACGTAAAATGATTCGCTACGTTTTTTTTACAATAAATTGCCTCGCTGTGTAAGTCCCATTAAGAAGTATGCAAATTTCAACTTGTCGACGCTTCATCAGCTGTACAAGGCCTTCTGTCTTTCCCTGCGGCGCACAATTGTTTCGTCTGATATCGACCTGGTTGCTGTTTTTTATTTGTACTACGATTTTTTTTTCTTTCGCAACACATGGTGTTTTGGCTCGAATAAAGAACTGAATAGCATGCCTTACCTAAATATTCCTCCAAACAGAATAAAGAAATCAAATTCAGGTGGAACAAACAATGTCTTGCCTTTATTTTTATAAGTTTTAGAAGATCTAAAATTCTAGACGAAAAAAGGAGAGATAGATCCTGACGTAAAATATCATCATATAAATGAATAAATAAATGCACAATAAAATAATTGAATATATAAATGAATATAAATGAACAAATAAATAAATATAATTGAATAAATAAATGCACAATAGAATAATTGGTAACACTCCGAGATATCCAATATAGGAAAGATCGCAATTTGAACATATCATTTAACTAATCCTCTTCTCAAAATCAAAGAATTACTGTAATTTAAGATTCATAATCAAAATTATTCCTAGGTTTAACCCACCTTTAAATAAAAGAAAATTTTGATATGGTTGTGACGGCCCGAGAGCGCGTGTAGGCCTACTATCGTTTTGGCAGGTATAATGTTTATCGAAAGTTGACCTGACGTCGTCAATTACTTGATGCTTAAATTAAAAAAAAGTGTTTTTAACTGAAAGTGAGGAGCGACATTAAAACTTATAACGAACAGAAATTATTCCGTATATGATAGGGGCTGTCCCCTCCTCAACGCCTCACTCTTTACGCTAAAGTTTGACTCTGTCTCACGAATTTATTATTTAAAACAAAAAATTTAACTTAAAGAACGAGGCGTTGAGGAGGGAACAGCCCCTTTCATATACAGAATAATTTCTGTTCGTTTTAAGTTTTAATGTCGCTCCTTACTTTCAGTTACTTACGAATTAACTGACGTAACGAAATTCTATATTCGTATATTTTTATTACGTATATTAGGAGGTTCGCCCCCTAGTCAGTACCTCGCTCTTTACGCTAAAGTTCAAACTTTGTTCCAATTCTTTAAGAATGACCCCTTAATCACAAAGGCCCTTAAGTAGAATAAATAGCTCTGATGAAAGTACAAAAAAAAACTTTAGCGTAAAGAGCGAGGTAATGACTAGGGGGCAAACCCAATCATATACATAATAATTTCTGTTCGTTTTAAGTTTTGATGTTGCTCCTTACTTTCAGTTGAAAAAATTGTTTTTTATATTTAATTTCTGATCGTTTTTTTTTAATATGCTGGGAAATCCGGTGCCCCCTTCATAGCAATGTCCCTTCCCCCATAAAAACTTCCTCCATGGAACAATCCTCCCACTTAACCCCCGATACAACCCCCACCTCAACTACTAGAAAAAATCCCCCCTGAAAACTTCTGTATACTTCCCAATAACCAATACTATATGTAAACATTGGGCAAAATCATAACTTGCAGACCTTCCCCCGGGGACTGTGGGGTGGTCATCCTCAAAGACAGAGCTTTAGTATTTTTCGACCATGCTGAACAAAATGGCTATCTCAAAATTTTGATTGGGTGACCCTGGGAAAAAATGAGCGTGGGAGGGGGCCTAGTTGTCCTCCATTTTTTTGGTAATTTAAAAAGGTCACTAGAACTTTTAATTTACATTCGAATGAGCCTCCCCGCGATATTCTAGGACCACTGGGTCGATACGATTACCCCTGGAAAAAGAACAAAAAAAAAAAAAAAAAAACACGCATGCGTGATCTTTCTTCTGGCAAAAAATAAAAAAAATCCCCGTTTTTCCAGATAGGAACTTGAAACTTCCGTAGTTGGGTTCTCTGATACGCTGAATCTGATGGTGGGAATTTTATTAAAGTTCTATGACGTTAGGGGGTGTTTTTCCCTTTTTTCGAAAATAAGGCAAATATTCTCAGGCGCGTAACTGATGGTTAAGATTAAACTTGATGAAACTTAAATATTTGAAATCCGCATAAAAATATCATTCTTTTGATGTACCTATTGGTATCAAAATTCCGTTTTTTAGAGTTTTGGTTACTATTGAGCCGTGTCACTCCCTACTTACAGTTCGTTACCACAAACTGTTTGATTATGTCTACTGTGTTGCTGCTGCTTTAGCTACTTTCCATGCTTGTGATATTTCAGCACAGTATATGATGATGGCGATAGGATCATCCGCATCATGGGTCACATACTGAAACGGGAACCTAATTTTTCCTAGTGCATCACCCTTAGCTTGCTTGTAAACCTTGGATTGTGATTAAATAAAAAAAACAAGTTTTTTAAACTGAAAGTAAGGAGCGACATTAAAACTTAAAACGAACAGAAATTATTCCGTATATAAAAGGGGCTGTCCCCTCCTCAACGCTTTGCTCTTTACGCTAAAGTTTTTTATTGTTTAAAAAAATAAAGTTATGAGACAAAGTCCAACTTTAGCGTAAAGAGCAAGGCGTTGAGGAGAGGACAGCCCCTTTCATATACGGAATAATTTCTGTTCGTTTTAAGTTTTAATGTCGCTCCTTACTTTCAGTTTAAAAAACTTGTTTTTTTTTTTAATTTCTGATCGTTTTTTAGTTAATGCAACTTTTATTTTGGCTCACCGTCATTGAATAAGTAAACAAAATTTGCATAAAAATTTTACTTTTCTTTTGCTAAATGGATGTCTCTAAATTTGGTTATGACGTAATTTACAAATTAACTGACGTAACTAACTTCTATATTCGTATATTTTTCTTCTAGCAAAAAATACAAAGTTGCAGATTTTTGCAGATATGAGCTTGAAACCTATGTAATAGGGTTTTCTGATACGCTGAATCTGACGGTGTGATTTTCATTAAAATTCTTTCACTTGTAGGGGATGTTTCCCCCCTCTTCAAAAAATCGGGTAAATTTTCTCAGGCTCGTAGCCTTTGATGAGTAATACTAAACTTAATAAAATTTATATATTTAGAATCAGCATTATAAACCCATTCTTTTGATACATTTATTGACATCAAAATTCCGTTTTTAAAAGTTTCGATCACTATTGAGCCGTATCGCTTGTTTTTTTATTGTTTTTTTTATTACGTACATGTTATTACGTATATGAGGGGGTTCTCCCCTTAGTCAATACCTCGCTCTTTACGTTAAAAATTAAAAACAAATTTAATTCACAAACCCCTGAATCACAAAGGCCGTTTAGTTAGAATAGATAGCTCTTTTGAAAGCACTAAAAAAAAACTGTAGCGTAAAGAGCGAGGTATTGACTTGGGGGAGAACCCCCTCATATACGTTATAATTTCTGTTCGTTTTAAGTTCTAATGTTGCTTCTTATTTTCAGTTGAAAAAAAACTTGTTTTTTTTTAATTTAATTTCTGAGCGTTTTTTAAATAATGCTTGGAAATCCGGCGCCCCCTTCATAGAAATGTCCCCTACGCCAAAGAAACTACCTCCACGGAAAGATTCTCCCGAGTAACCCCCTCCTCCAGCCCCATCCTCCAGAAAAAAAATCCTTCCTGAAAATGTCTGTATACTTCCCAATAACCAATAAATAATGCTGGCAAGTCCGGCGCCCCCTTCATGGCAATTTCCCTTTCCCCATGAAAACTTCCTTCATGGACAGATCCTCCAACATAACCCCCGACCCACCCACCCCCCCCCCTCACTACCAGAAAAAACCCTCCTGAAAACGTCTGTATACTTCCCAATAACCAATACTATATGTTAACATTGGGTAAAGTTCATAACTTTCAGCCCTTCCCCCCGGGGACTTCGGGGGATTAAGTCATCCTAAAAGACATATTTATCATATTTTCGACCATGCTGAACAAAATGGCTATCTCAAAATTTTGATCGGATGACTTTGGGAAAAAAATGAGCGTGGGAGGCGGCCTAGTTGCCCTCCATTTTTTTTATCACTTAAAAAGGGCACTAGAACTTTCAATTTCCGTTCCAATGAGCCCTCCCACGATATTCTAGGACCACTGGGTCGATACGATCACCCCTGGGGAAAAAAAAACAAACAAAAAAACAAAAAAACAAATAAACACGCATCCGTGATCTTTCTTCTGGCAAAAAATGCAAAATTCCACATTTTTGTAGATAGGAGCTTGAAACCTCTATAGTAGGGTTCTCTGATACGCTGAATATGATGGTGCGATTTTCATTAAGGTTCTATAACTTTTAGGGGGTCTTTCCCCCTATTTTTGAAAATCAGCCAAATTTTCTCAGGCGCGTAACTTTTGATGGGTAGCACTAAACTTGATGAAAGTTATATACTTGAAATCAGCATTGAAATCTGATTCTTTTAATGTATCTATTGGTATCAAAAACCCGTTTTCTAGAGTTTCGGTTACCATTGAGCCGGGTCGCTCCTTACTTACAGTTCGTTACCACGAACTGTTTGATTGATTTCCATTCATATTTGACAAAAATTAAGGGTTACCGTAAGCAAAGTAAAAGACTCTTGACCTATCTCGCTGAAAATGAACAAATTGACGGGAAAAAGAATGAAGTTATAATCCAGGGCAAACCCTACAATTTAATTGATTTGCTATCACATTTGATTGCAAATCGTAAAAGACTTGAATCTGATGCGTTCCAGTTACACTAGGTACATAAAATTAAGCCAAAGTAATCGTTTTCCAGAGGTACATTCTGCATCAAATTGGGCAAAAGAAGAGAGCGCAATGTTGGAGAGCATATGATCGACGTTACTGGTATTTCTTGAATTGCGGATGTAATCCTCATCCTTCTTGCCGACAACTGGATCACTTGATAAGGTCGATAGGAGAGTTTCACATAGCTTTTCAGGGTGTGGCAACTCAAAATTGCACCAGAAGTCTCCGCACAAAATATATCTTCGATCAACCAGATCGCTGAAGCAACAGAGAAAGGTAGTTGCTTACCTCGGTATACTTTTTTCTGGCAGATGGGTGTTATAGGCCGCTGGTTTGCATACATTATCAAAACTAAGTGTGGGACAAGAAAGTTCGATAGCTAGGAAAAATTCACACTACTTTAACTTCGAAAAGATAAGGGTTTCGGCTGTTATTATGGCGATTCTGCTCCTGGAGCACCCATGAATGAATGTTCTTGCCTCATGAATGAACATCTTTGTCCAATTCTCGAGCTGCTGCAAGAGAACAAAGCTTTCACTTGTTAATCGATATTCCTGCAGGCAGCACACATTAAATTTATTGGAGATTTCTGTGACACAGTCCATCTTCCTAGCATTGTGGCTGTATAAATTTCTGCAGAAGAGTGATTGCATCCATCGCTTATGAGTCGAGGCTTTAGCGAGAGCACCTTTTAGAGCTGGAAATTTAAGGCTACAGCTAGGATGATTATATTTTTCATTAAGGCATACAGTACAATCCTAATATTTGTGAGGGAGGTGGAGTCTCTTTGACAGAACAAGTATTGGGCATCAGTCGGAATTCGGGCAGTCTCTGGCCGGATGATCAAAAGCCAGACAATTAAAACATTGCTTCGGTATCTCCTCGGGCTCTTCAACGCGAATGTGAGTAAAGTCTATCAAAAAGCCAGACTTTAGAACTAAATCATGAGCTCAGGTCTTCTTGAAAAACAGTTTCACCGTCTTTGACGAGCTCAAGCGGCGTGCTTCTGCGATATTGCTTTTATACTTCAAGATTTCGTCCATTTCGGATTCAGAAGGCACTCGCTTGGCTAACGCAAGTAGTTTGCTTTCATACCTGGAAGTTAGTTAAACAAGTCAGAGAGCAACTGGGCTAGTTGTTCCAAGTCTACATAAGTAACAAGCCCGTCTTCGCTCTGAATAACATGGCAGACATGGCCGGCAACTCAATGTTTTCAATGAGTTCTTTCTGTTTTGCAGAAGATTTGGTTAACTCTACTGGTATGTTTGAAATAACCACTAGAGTCTCCAGTTTTTCTGGAGAGGGAGTGAGAGCCACTATCCGTCTGATTAACAGTTGAGCCGATCTGGTTAATCAGAATCTGTAACTCTGCAGGATTCATTTTTGACGGTGGATGTAATCCCCCACCCTCTAGGACAGCATGCGAGACCTATCTCTTAAAAAGTACAGATTGATCCAGATAAGCAGTGTCCCTTAGTTGTGAAAATGAAAAAAAAAGGATGCAGTCGCCATCTCAGTTCCGTTTGAGAATGAGATTTTCCGAAGAGAATGATTACATAAAATTCTTTGTATTTCAAGCAGACAAGAGGGTCATACGAGCTCTGAACAGTTTTGGGGTCAATCCCTGTGAAACGAAGAACAGAATATTGAATAAAATGCTCAACTGTATGTATGCAACATCGTTCAAAAACAAGACGTCTGTAGAGATAGCACTATATAATTTTGCAACCGGTCTCCGTACACCAAATTATTATGGTAGACAAGCAGGTTTTTTTGCAAACTTTCTAAACAATAATCCCGGACCTTTTCATAAACAAGAAGCAATTAATATTTCAGATAATATTTCCGCTTGGTTACAATGACAAAATTGCAACATGAGCCCGAAATTAGTGTTAAAAACCAAAACTCTCTTTTCCGTTGAATAAGGGTAAAATCTAAAAGAGCAATAAAAAAATACTCTTGAGTTGCGTTACTCTGGATTTAACCAGCTGGGCTTTTACACAAAAAAACGGGCGCTCCTTGGTTTTGAGTCTAATTTCATCCTATTTAATTGTAAGTTCATGTGGCAGGACTGTTTACCATCATGGTTGCAGCCAGCAGTAGCTGCAACCTAGCAAGCAACCACTGCCCATAGTAACCCCAAATTAACAAAACGTGTTTTAAATTAGGATTGAGTTAAACGGGGGTTGATTTGCGTTTGATACAACTGAATGGGGGTTGAGTTGTATGGGTTTGAATTGAATGGGGTTAGATTGCATGGAGTCAAGTTGGATAGGGGTTGAGTTAAACAGGAGTTAAATTGAATGGGGTTGAGTTGAATGGTTGGTTTATACACACACCTATAAAAGCTAGTATCTAAGTTCACAAGCAAACGGAGTTTCAAAGATGGGAAGGAAACGGACTTCGAAAAACCTCCTGAAAAATTTCTGTATGGTACTTATCTGTTCGCCAGTACAACTCGAGAACTTGGATCTATAGAATCAGACAATAAACAGTTTATTACTGTTTGTATACGCAGACAATTAGCTTCGGCTCAGTGTAAAACTACATTGTAGCTATATTTTAATAAATATTTAGTTGGTGTTTTGGTTAGGTTAGGTTACATTTTGCATGCAGTCCCGCTATACTCAATCCCCCCCCCCATGTGCAAATATACAGCCCAAATTATATATATTCAATCGGTACTTTTTTAGAATCCAGTAAACACGCGGCAAAGACCGCATCGAAATCTCAAAGATGCTATATGAAAACCAGGCTTTCGCTGCCTAGTGGTATTGCACTCCATGACAAAGATTTAAACTTCAGTTTTTTGGGATTGAAGGGGCAAAAAAAAAGGGTAAATATTTACCAAATCATATTATTGAGTTTCAAATAAAGTGAATATACCATTCGATGCCTTTTTTTATGCTGATTACGAATATAACCATTTCTATCGGAAATGCATTTTAGCCCCCCCCCCCTATATATGTAAATTCAGGATATATATTTGCACATATGGGGGTGGGGGTTAGGTTAGGACAGGTTAGGGGGGAGGGGGGGGCTGAAATTCATTTCCAATAGAAATGATTATCATATTCGTATCAGCATAAAAAAAGGGATCGAATGGTGTATTCATTTTATTCCTAACTCAATAATATGATTTGGTAAATATTTACCAAAAAAGGTACCTAGGTTAGGTTACGTATTTAATATATGCTATGCTTTACCCCCCCCCCCCCCCCCTAGTGTGCAAATATATAACTCAAATTTGTTTTTGAACTATTATATTTGGTACTTATTTAGAATCCAAAAACACGCGAGAAGTGAAGTTTCGTTAATGCTAATGAAATAGAATGAAGAATGATAAAAATATAATAGTTTAGAAACAAATTTAAGCTATATATTTGCACATTAGGGGGGTAGGGGTGGGCATATAGCATGGCAAATATTAAATACGTAACCTAACCTAACCTATGTACCTTTTTTTGCCCCTTCACCCCAAAAAACTAAAGTTTAAACATTTTTCACGGAGTGAGTAATACCTCAAAAGCAGCAGAAACCTGTTTTTCACCCGGATTTCATTAGATTCTAGATGCGGTTCATCGGGTATTTTCGGGATTCTAAATAAGTACCTTATATTTTTATCATACTTTGTTTTATTTTATTAGCATTAACCAAATTTCACTTCTCGCGTGTTTACTGGATTCTAACAAGCACCATTCTATCTATCTCCCAAGCGTCTCATTTGTTTCGACCCCGTACCTGTATATCCAAATTTTCGAGTGTGTACTGGCTCACGGATAAGTACCTTCTGTATTTTCATTTATTTCTCAAAAAATGAGGGAAATAATATTTTGCGCTTTTAACAATATTTGAAAAATGTAGATACTATGTTTCGACAAAGGACAGTCGAAAAGATATAAAATACATCCGCTTACTAGTAGCGCCAATAAGTTGGACAGGAGGTTTAAGTGCCCACTAGATTTTGAAAAATATCTTTGTTGGGGGTATTCTCATTAGAAATTCATTTTTCTGCTATTTTCACTGGAAAATTGAAAAAAAAAAACAGTTTGCTCTTCCCCCTAGATTTTGAAAAATACATTGCCCCCCCCCATTTTTGGAATTGACGCCAGTGCTGCTTGGGCTACACAATTTCAAAGGACAGTGTACATTTACCGTTTTCTTTTAGCGTTTGAGGAGTGTACGTACGTAATCGATACGTAAAATCCACCCAAGGCTTCATGGCTAGTCCAGATTAAAATGGTTCGGACGTACAGGTTCCTTAGTCCGACATTTTTCGAGAAATCCCATAAGGTTTTCAGGGAAATCTTAAACTTTTCGTGGGCACCAGTCTAATTTAGTCCCCCTTTGAAAAATGAAAAAACTATGAACAGCAAAGAAACGACTACACAATTCTAATCTTTTTGGATTCAGATTATTTCTATTTTATAGTTCTATTATTTTTATATTTATACTATTTTCTACTTCTATTATTTAGTATATTTTATATTTATTTAATGTCGGTGTTATTTCAATTTAAACACGCCCCCCCCCAAAAAAAAACAAGTCCTAGGGTATATCCGAAAATTCGCCGATCTCATTGGTTTTCATTATTGTTTGTACCTATTTCTTATCATTAGTTGGTTTATAATGCCAAATTGAAGAAAAAAGCAACACTTCATAAAGTTTTGCATATGACCTAGGAGAATACCCGGGAGTTAGCGTAAGAGGGGGTTCTGTGCAAGAATTTTGTCGTTACTATTTAGATCAGGAGAGGACGCGGGCTCCACTGTCACCATAAAAACTACTAATGCAAGAAAAAAAACCCCTCCCCCCAAAATAAAGCGAGTGTTCTTCGGCCAGATATTCTGAGTATGCCCCGATCGGGATTGGTTTATTATTATTCTTGGTAGAGTATTTGGGTAGAGATATTGTTAGAAGTTGATTTTATCCGAAATACAATTTTTCATCTTAGACTATAACCCTGGAATTTTAAAGATAATATCCGTTGTCGGCAGTTCTTTTCACTTTTTAACAGCACTCAAATCCCAATTTGATGAAACATTAGTTGAACTTAGGACCGAAATTCTCGACTAGATGCAATCCTTACCAAGCACAGTATCTATCGACAATTAGTAACAAGAACTAATCAACCATATCCGCTCCTTACACAATTCAGAAGTATAACTAAATATCGAAATCACTATTACGGTATGAGCAGCAGTCAAGCATGTTATACTCGTTCACCGGCCACGTGTACTCCATCAGTAACGGTATGACCACAAAAAAAAAAAAAAAAAAAAAAAAAAAAAAAAAAAAAAAATCGGACTCGCAAAATAGTCTATCATTATAGATTCTCCTAAATGTGTCACAAGGTGAAATACACATTTAATAAAACTGACCATACGGCGGAAGTGCAGTTGTTATTTTGTGACTGAAGTTCAGGGAACAACCATTTTTCCTAGAGGAGACAGACCAACACAAGTTTTTTTTTTTGGGGGGGGGGGATTTCTTTAAAAAATTCTTTCCCTCAGAAGTCATAATTTTCGCGAATATTAAAGAATTGCGAAGGATTGTATGTCTTTGGAGTCATTATTTGAGAATTGAATTAGGATTAAATTTTAAATATATTAGTTTATATTTTCAAGGTCAATGGCGGAAGTTAAAAATTAATCATATTTCTAATGAGAAAATCACTTTGAATTTAATAAAAAACTGAAGGATAGAAAACCAATTATCTTTTTGAACTGTTTCAAACTTCTAAACAATATGGAAAATCAAAAAGATTGTCTTTATACTTGAAAATGTATTTAATCATTGGAGGACAGACAACCCCCTTCCATGTCAATTTTTCTACTCCAGCTCCCACGTAAACCCCAAAACACCAAATTAATTTTGAGATAAACTTTAAGTTCAGAACTGTCAAAACAAATAATAGCCTACTACTACTAACAGCTGTCTGCAGCACCAAGCCGCCTGAGGCCAACACAGCTACGCACGCTCCTTCTCCATCCCTATCTATTTGAAGCCTTGGTCGATAAAATATACCTCCGGGCCGGGATGGACACGAACCCCACAGCCCCTGGGCAAGAACAGTAAATAATGTAAAATGAATTGCCAGTTGTTTACAAAAAGCTGTTATGGTGAAAAAAAAAAACTGCTTGTTTGATCTTAGGTGTGCGATTAGCACGACAATTTCAGGGATCGTTCCCCCTGAATGTATTATCCTCTAGGCCAAGAGGATAATACATTTTGCTAAGGGGGAAAAGCGTGTTAGGATGCTCAGAAATGAGCCAATTTCTTTTTTTTTCCTGACCATTTTAACACATGCAGCCATAAATTCTTGGACCAAGAGGAGCCTATCGCACAAAAATTGTTTGGGAGCACTGGCACCCAAAAACTTGCCGGCCGATTGGTTCGCAACTTATATACTAAGCTCTTAGAATTTCTGAGATTTTCCATAAAATTTACTTTTATTTGCGTTTTTTGAAGTTGTGCCCCTAAATTTATGCACTTATACTTGGGCGTAAGTGCAGAAGAATTAGCAAATATTCATAAAAAATCCTTAGTCCCCCAGCCCGACCCTCGACTGAGTTGTGTCCAACGGTCAAGTTTGTTTCGTCACCCTTTAGGAGACACATATGTTAAATTATCTCCGTCCATGTTCACATAAATGAGGGGGGGGGATCTTTAACCCCACACTTCTCTCACAAAATCCCCAGATTTGTATAATCTTCCTCAAGATTTGTTCGTATTGTCATTCTTTCTAAACAAAATTATGCAAAACATACTTTTGGTAGGGCAGAAATAACTAAAAGAGAAAGTCTTCGCAACTTCAATGTTTTATCTGTCTTCTAAAATCCATAACCCAATTTAAGTAATATTTTTTGGGATGGTAAAATTTTTGTATCAAATAACATTTATTTCTGAATAGCTCAAATCATACTTTTATAACAACACCATTGCGCCTGTGGAAAATTGGTTATTTTCCTATTTCAGTAGCAAGTTATAGGTGTTTGCTGTCTGCAGGGTTTAGTGGAAGCAAGCTTCCGATCAAATCAAATGGACAAAATATAATTTCTTTGTCCTATGTATTACTTTTACAGCTTATAGCTATCCGTACGAAGGAGGGGGCTGTATTTTGATTAGAAGAGGAGGGTAAATCAATTGAGTAAAATATTTCTTTAAACATTAAATAAGGAAAAGTCAAAGTTTTATGCAAATTGTTGCCTTTGAGGACAGAAAGGAACAAAACGAGGCCCCCCCCCTATGTGCAGCCTTATTTATATATTATAGATAGATAGATAGATCGTGTATTTCAAAAGCCCAAGAGCCATATAAACACAAAAATTTATGAAAAATAAAGAAATCACAACAGAACAAATTACGAAACACACATTAACATGATACATAGCGAAAAATACCTTATGGTAAATTATCGAGAAAATAAGTTTAATTCCATATAATTAATAATAATTAATTGTAAAAAGTTTTCCTTCTTTCTAATCCCTTCTCTATGTACGCACCAATACGAAATATTGTGGTTGGATTACTACTTTGTAAAATTTTAGGAAGCAGCAAAACAATCCCATGTAAGTAATTTTCCCTTAAATCAGAGAGCACCGGGCACTTTCGGAGAAAATGGTCCAAATCTTCGTCCTCATCCCTACAAAGAGGACACACATACCGACCATCAGGATGTACTATCCCCCTGTCGAACACCATTTGCCTGCTCTGGATTGAAAGGCAATTCGCCCTAAGCTGAATCCATCGACATAAAATCATAGCCGGTAAATTGAATTTAAAATAAATTTCCTCTCCAAAACTAGGTTTAACCTGATTATAATGATTCAATGTAGCAGAATTTAATCCAGCCCTTGCCAATACTGAATTTCTTGACCCTCTAAGATAAATCGTACCTGGCTTACTAAATTTGTTGGTAGATCACGGGAACCAAGACCGTCATTCCATAAGTAAGGCATTCCCACTCTTTCTAGTAATGACCTAATTTGGGATGGCCACGACGTTTTCGAACCATAACTCAACATCTGATAATAAGCAGCTCTTACTAGTGTATCTTCATTACACCTAATGAGCTTCAACCAAAATCTAAGCATCAAAATAGACCTACGTAGTTTTAACGAAAACAGGCCCATATCACCTTTCAGAATCTGTGAATGAGTTGTCTGATGTAATCCAAACAGTCTTTTATAATACTGGAGCTGGAGGGACTCCAACTTCTGTGCCGCTTCTCCGCCCCAAATCTCTGCTCCATATTCTATTGCTGATAAAATTTTTGTATTAAATATTCTTTTATGCATTTTTAGGTTTTTAATTCCCATTATCGTCGGATTCCTAAAAATTGCAGACATGGCCACTTTGCCTCTATTAATTAGTTCATCAACATGACTCTTTAAACTTCCATTTTCCGATAAAACAAATCCTAAATATTTTATTCTTTTACTTACTTTCAGTTCCTTATTATTAAATTTAAATCTATAATTATCTTCGCCACTTGTTTTCCTTTTTTTTAAAAATAACAACTTCACTCTTTTCAACATTCAGCCTTAATTTTTTCATCTGCAAATATTCTTCTATAAGACCCAAAAGCGTCTGCAGATCTTGCGGTGTACTAGCCACCAAAGCAATATCATCTGCAAATAATAGTAGTGATAGTTTATGGGTCCCTAGACTAACTTTCGGAGCCCATCTAATGTCTAGAAAATCAACAACATCATTTATAAAAATATTAAACAATTTAGGACAAAGAGTGCTGCCTTGTTTTACTCCCAGCTTAATATTAAAAAGCCTAGAAAACCTGTTACCAACTAACACGATTCCACTCACACAAATATACATACTCACTATCAACCTCACAAACAAATGAGGGAGGCCAATTCTAAACAGGGCATCCTTCAATAGCTCTCTGTCGACACTGTCGAACGCCTTGAGGAGGTCCAGAAATCCCACATAAAGACAAGTTTTTCCCTTTCCATATTTATCAATTAATGCCTTTAAAATAAATATTGTATCTACCGTCCCGTACCCTGTCCTAAAACCTCCTTGTTCTTCATGTATTATATTATTTTATTTAACCATTTAGAAAGCCTGGTATCTAGTATTTTCTCCATTACCTTACGTAAAGCAGGGACAAGCGCTATTAAACGATAATTCATGTGCAACTTAGGGTTTCCTCTCTTAAAAAGCGGCATAAGCAATGATCTCTTCCACTCATTTGGCCATTGTCCTGAAGTTAACACCTTATTACAAAGAAAAACAATTATCGACATAAAAATTAAAACAAAATTCTTAAATAACGTTATTGGTACACCATCAACACCCGCAGCCGAACCTCCTTTTAAATTCTTGAATGCAAACTTAATCTCATCATTACTCCCTTCCCCTACTAAATCATAATCATGTTCCTTCATAAGATAAACAACCATCTCTGTGGTATGTGCTACCTTTTGTATTTCTGCACAATCACCTTCCAAGCTTTCCAGGTAATCAGGCCATGAATTGGCGTCTGGAGCCACCTGTGTATTTCCTTTTTCATTTCCAATCTCATTCCTTATATAACCCCAAAACTTCTTAAAATATTTATTTCTAAAATCATCTGCAATATCCAGTTTCTTCTTAATCTCAAACTCTTTTTTTTCCTTTTAATTAACCTTTTATAATCTCTTCTTTTATCTTTATATTCGGCTAATCTTAAACTTTGATCTTCAGCTCTATCACATTCTTTTAAATGAGTCAATAAATATCTGACCTTTTCTTTCATTAACTTACATTCCAAATCAAAATATCGCTCATTTTTTTTTCTTTTTTTTTCAGATTACACGATACTGCACAACTGCGAATTATTTCATTTAACTCCATAATTATACCATGTATATCTTTTCCATCTTCTTCTAACGCTTTCAACTTATTTGTTACATGCAACTTCATAAGCTCCCTTTTAAATGTTTCAAAATCATTATCGGTTAAATCATATCTAATTCGTTTTCCTAAGCCCTCTAATCTAAGCTCCCCATTACATAAATTTCTAACTCGAGGAACATCATCCTGAAGCTTCCCAGTCTTCAGCTCAAGCTTAATAGCTCTATGATCGGATCCAACTAAATCTAGTACATCAATACCAATCGATTCAGGTACAAATTTCGTATTAATCAGCGCATAATCTACAACACTTGGAGTTGGGCCCGACAGGCAAGTAAACTCGCCCAGACCCTTATCATTTCCAAACCTTCCATTCGCAATGATCAGACCATGTTCCCCGCAAAGCGCCAGGAGCTTTCTTCTCCAAACATTTATTTTTCTTTTTTCATCCTTATTACTTCGCGGTATTCTACAACAAATTGGGACCAAATCTCCTAAATCTGGGATTAATAAATCTGGAACCTCAACCTCAACGCCGGTATAAGCATTAAAATCCCCCATCAAAACGCACTCAAAATCACTATAGCTTTCTTGTATTAGCGACAGTTCCATCTAAAATTTCCCAAGTATTTTCTCGATTATACAGAACTATTTTGTGGAGGGATATACACAACGCCCAAAATTAATCTCTTCCCATATTTAAAACAAATACGCAGCCAAAGTAAATTTTCAAATCTACTATTAACTCTTTCATAACCATCAATAGCTGATGATTTAATCAAAACCAAAATACCACCATAATGTCTATTATTTTTTGCTGGTTTACGCACAACCTGTTCAACCAAATACCCTGGGAGAGGTGATATAGGAGAATGATCGTTCCATGTTTCAATAAACGAAATCACATCAAACGAAAGTAATTCATCATATAAATAAGGCAACTTATCACGTAGTCCTTGTATGTTCCCTGACACTAAACTCAGTATATGGCTCTTTATTTCCTATGCGTCTATGCTTTCTGTCAGTGCATTAATATCACTACCCACTTCTTGGAGTTTCTCGTTCCTGGCCTCTGTCGGGGAAAAGGTAAAACGGTAATACTCACGACTGCGACTATTAATATCTGTTAGCACTCGCTGTCTATTATCAACAAAATCACGGGAAAAACCACTGCGAGGTCTTCTGTTAAGTCCTTTTCTTGGAGAATGGTTTCCTCTGGGTGCCACGTTACGAGTGCCTGGTGGATGTAGGTCATTAGGGCTAATAACAGCACTAGCAGGTCTTTTAGTTGCCGATACTGCCGGAGAATAGGCTGTTGATGGTATCACTGTCTCGGCATCACTATCACTGGCATCACTATCTAGCCCCATCGGGATAACAGCAGGGTAATTTGGGAGCCTAGCAATAGGAGGTGGACCAAGATTTTTAACTGGCACCAAGTTACTTTTAACCTCAATCACAGCCTTTCCATCGTACCTGAATAGTCGGCCTTGGATAAACAGCTTGTCACCTCGTAGCTTTGCATCACGGCCGTCGTTCTGTGCAAGATTCTTAATTTCCTTTAAGTGTTTACGGGCTTCTCTTTGTTTAGCCGTGTAATCTGGGGCCACCGATAGACCTACCTTTCTCAATAAGGAACTATTTCTTAAGATGTAGTCTCTGATTTCGACCGAGTTTGGCTTCACTACTACTGGCCCTGATTTCAATCTAAAAATGTCCCGTACATCACCTCGACTTATTTTGAGAGAAGGCATAGCACGGTTTAATAAATCCATTATTTCTTGCTTCACAGTATACTCGCCAAGGTGTTGCGGAGTATAATTATAAATAATCAAATTTGTTCTTTTCTGCTCTGCTTCGAGCTGGTTGGCTCGATCAGATGTGATTACTAGGTCTGATTTCACATTTTCCAGCTCTTTTTTAATTTCTTCATTTGTCTTAGCATTGCTAGATAGCTGTGTACTAATGTTATTCATCTGTACTTGTAAGGCAGCAATGCTATCCGAAAGTCCAGCAATTGCATTAACTTTCTCCGAAAGCGCTGGTAATAAATCCAATTTGAAATTTATTTCTCACAAAAACTGGGCATTTTGCATTTTCTCGGCCTCTATTGTTTGGTTTGTCATTTTCACACTTTGGATCTTATCGATGTACAAATGTAGTCCTTAATTTGATCTAGTATCGTAACAAAGCAATAAGTTATTTTTCTTGTCTTCAAAAAAGATAATCGCAATTTTGGCACAAAGCCACACACAGGTAAAAATTGGTTACTCAAGCTGTCCAGATTTAATCCTGTATTTTATTCGATTGAATTGCTCTTAACTCTCTGAACTCTGAATCAATACTATATGAAGTATTTGTATATAAATTCACTAAGCACTTTCTCTGACCAAGGAGGAGGGCAGTATGCCACTACAATAATATATATAGATAAATAATATATATACATACTATGCCCCTATGACTCCCGATATAGTATACCTATATATGATACTCTCGTATATAATATATATATATAGCTAGATATATATATATATATATATATATAATATATATATATATACATATATATATATATATATATATAATATATATAATATATATATAATATATATATATATATATATATATATATATATATATATATATATATATAATATATATATATACTCAGAACATTTAAACTCTAAACTACAAATATTATTAGCCAAATAATTGATGAGCTAATTTGCGGCAATCACGAGGATCAACATCTTAATCAACAATTTTGATTGAGATGTGGAAGTCTGGGACCGAATAACTTACCACTTCCCAGTTCTGTTCAGGGAGGGGGTCTGGTTGAGGAAGAGTTGGTCCTTCGAATCGACTTCGGGAGGGGTAAGAGCTTGTCTCTATTTCTTCTCTGTGAAGGTATGCATTTCACCTCTAGACTCGTTCTCCCCTGGGTTGCAATCTCGGCAATAATATGGCAAGTGTAGGTGAACAGCCCTGACCATACACCCCTCCCCCGAACATGAAAATACTTAGGAACTATCCCGTAATCTACCTTAATTTTACTAGCTATTATTTGCCCCACCCCTCCTCTATATATACATCCATCACATTTTCCGTTTCTAGAGTAGGCAAGGCTAGGACGCTGATTTGTCTCTTTAAACAGTAAAATTCATAGAATTCAAAAAGTGAAGCTGAGAAGAATCTTGCATATAAGTATGAGCTCAATTGGTGCACCCCTTAACTACACTTAGGTGTAGCGTCAAATGATGCAACAAACCCGTCTGATGGGCATCAAACCCATGTACTTAACTTCGTCTTTGTTGCGCGTTCTCCTAAATTGGGAATAAACAACGTGACTTAACTCGACAAAATTTTCATTACCACAGGTCCACATAATCAAGGGCGTTCAGGAAAGGCATAATTCGTAGAGTGTAGTTGGTATCTCAATACCAACCGTGCTGGCCTTCCTCTAAGCCCTTTTTTCAAATAACAAAAAACAACAAAAAACACACTTAATACTTTCCATAATTGAGTTAATGTTTTTTTTCGGATTTTGATTGTGTTCCCGTGATCAAATGATTAGTAATCCGGCTGCAACCGAGAATCAATTATACGAACGAGCGCGGATCATAACAAAGATATAATACAGGACAGATGAGCTGGTGTTTGAGGTAACTACCGGGATTAAAACAAAAGCACGTGAAATATGGTGAGGATTGTGAATGGTCATTGACTGCAGAGTTGTCAACTGTAAAAAAAGAAGCCAGAATGCAAAGAAATAAAACTTAGCTTTTGCACAAATGTTTATACGTTTAGGTAACCTGTTTTCAAGGCTTTTTTGAACTTAAATTTGAGATCGACAACATAAACTTTATTAGGTTGGCCCTTATTCCAACATTCTGTATTTCGCTGAAAATTGTTGCAACATTCTCGAATATTTACTGTTACTACTAACAACTCACCGCAGCACTAAGCCGCCTGAGGCCAACACAGCTACGCAGACTCCTCCTCCATCCCAATCTATTCAAAGCCTCCCTCTTTACACCGTCCCAGGAAGTTCCCATTTCCTTTAAATCTTTCTTTATGACATCCTCCCACCCCAGACGAGGACGACCTGCTTCCCGTTAAGCCCTAGACGGTTGGCCGAAAATAACAATCTTCGGTAATTTGTCATCCGCAGAACGTGCCCTAGCCAACTCAACCTTTCTTTCACTATAGCCCTGGAATGCGGGATTGAACCACATTTTTCGTACAGCCTATTGTTTGAAATACGGTCAGTCAGCCAGGTAACCAGAACAATCCGCAGACAATTTCTCTGGAAAACATCTAGTAAATCTTCATCCGCTTTACGGAGTGCCAATACTTTAGAGCCGTATTTGACCACTGTCATCACTGTACCATCCAATATTCTAATCTTGGTTTTCAGACTTATCTTCATATTCTTCTGAGCTTTTTTTTAGCTGTGAAAAAACACCCTGAGCCTTGCCTATTCTACTTTTAACACCTTCACTGTTCCCACCGTCTTTACTAATAATACTACCAAGATAAGTGAAGCTGCCCACCTGATCAATCTTTTCGTTACCCAACGTCACCTTTTCATCTTCACTTATTCCTAGCCTTAGTGACTTAGTCTTCTTAACATCAACTCGAACATTTTCCATCGCTAATTACAAGAAAAGTACACACTGATGCTGATGGCTAAAAGAAATGTCTCATTATAGAAGTGGAGCTCCAGTTATTGTTAAGAATATAGCAATAAAATAAAGTCCAGGGTAGTTAGAGACATAGCTTTCTATTACGATCGGGTTGGTTTGGACGACATTATTTTGTAGTTAAAGTTTTATTTTCTGTAAAATCTTCAGCTAATTTCTGACATCCAGCCTGGGAACAAGCGTTCATCCAGAAATTTGGAGCTGAAAAAAGGATGAAACGCAGGGTTAAATCAGATCCATTCATTTAATCTCAAGCGGTGATTCCTCCATTGTTGTGATTGTTGTGATGTATCCTCCATTGTTGTGATGTATCTTTAACTTCGTGTTTTTCTTCGTAATGCGAAAATTATGCTAGCTAGGGAAAAAAAACACGTTGGGATTTTCAATTCTAAACAAAGACTCACTAACGGTAGAGAAAATTCAAAACATGTGTTTTTTTTTACAAAATGAAAATTCAACCGCGATAGACATAAGCCAACTTGTTTGTTAAAAAAAAAATCAACACTGGAGAAATATTTGATATTCAAGATGTTGTATTTTGAATAACAATCAGGCACTTGTACTTCATTTTTTGTAAAAAATATTGAGAACAGCTTTTGTTGAACTTTCCATTTTTTTTTTTTTTTTTTTTACAGTGTCCTTCATGCTCCTAATTTAACATTAAGAAACAGTTCCAGTCATTTTACTGATTCGAAATGTTGCATCCAAGGTCAGATTTACTGACTTTCCAAAACACAAAAATTAAACTTACGAGGAATGATTCAACTAAAAATTACACCCTTTAACCTAATATAGCTAAAATTCTAATACAGCTAAAACTCTAATTTAATTTCCAATTTAAAAACCTAATATTTAAAAATCTTA
Source organism: Artemia sinica (assembly GCA_027921565.1). NCBI lineage: Eukaryota > Metazoa > Arthropoda > Branchiopoda > Anostraca > Artemiidae > Artemia > Artemia sinica. The sequence continues at coordinate 26,197,217 of CM051257.1, forward strand.
GAACTTTTTCAAAGGAGCCTGTTGGCTTTAAGACGATCAAAATGAATTGTTAAAATCTAGACAAAACCAATCGGAAGGAATTCTACAGGGTTTACCCTTTTATAATCTGGCATTAATAGTAGCTAATGCGTGTTTTTTTCTTTTTCATATTTCGTCAATATTAAACAACCCTATTTCTGTGCCTACAATAGATGACACAGTTTCAGGGTCAGAAACATGAGGGAGGCCTTTCACGCTTAGGTCAACACAGTACACATACATGCGCCAAAACAGCGATTTTTCCTTCTAAGGACTGATCTGAAACCCCACCCCCCACTATTTGAGAAATATTCATGACTAATTAGCTCATTTTCCAAAATATGGACGCACCTTTTCTTATTGGACGCGGCGATATCATCGTTATGTCGAATCTAACATTTTCACGCGTCTGAGGTAATGGCCTAATACCATTTTCTAAGCTGTTCTCAAAGAGAGAATCAGCAGGGTTATATAAGCTAAATCAAATATTGATCATCCTGATCTACATTATCCTACTGATTCTTCTTTAAGAACTACTTAGCAAACGGTTTTCGGTATTACCTTAGATGTATGAAAATGTCCGGTATGATCTTTAGGCGTCACAGTAACGATATGGCATTAATGCTTTTAATCAGGTTTAGTCAACTCCTTGGCATTTAAATATTGAAAAAAAACCAACAACTTTTACACTCACTAAGGCGATATAGTATAGATACGTGGAGGAAGAGATTACCGACAAAGATTGGTTTGAACACCACCCCCCTCCCAGAGAGATTAGAAAATTGTGGGCTTATAATGAGCTGTTTGAGGTATTTAAACTTCTCTCTGGTATGTCTTATGATTACCAGCTTAAGGTCGGCAATCTTTTTAGTAAAAAATAATATTTAGGGTCATACACGGATATATGCTTCATTTGGTTAATATGACAATAATCAAAACAAATGTTAGATTAAGTTATAAATAATAAATATCTTTACTGTATATCAAAAGTTAAATCCTTAAAAATAATACAGAAATTCCAGTTAAAATAAACAGATAACTTCAAGTAAAAATTTATTTTGTAAATTGATCATTACATCGAGTAGAATTCCAATGAACTTTAGTGCCCTAGCAAAATGCCATAATTAATTGTCTTGTAAAAATAGGAGGACAAAAATCAGATGGGTTGTATCATTTATGCTGAAAGCACCGACACAGACATATTCTTCCTTCAGACGTATCCTGTAAGCAGCAGCAGAAATGACAATTTTCTAAGCACATTGCCCACCTCCATTATATGTTCCAATTAAAGTCCAGTTTAATTGGAAAATATTGATAGTCCAGTTTAATTACAGAAAAATATGCAACCCAATACCAGCTTCAATTAGGTCAGTTGTTTGGCAAATTTCCAATACAGATTTTCTCACTGCTGGATTTTAACTTTAATCTGTCTGGGAAAACATATTATATACTTGCGGTTGTCAGTACCCTTCTTCTTCTTTTTTAACATCAACCACATTGTGAGTGAGTGGAAAACAATTTAGAGTGTAGACTTTAGTTAAACACGATTTTGAAAATATAGAAGGGAACTTGTATTACGCTTCAATTTGGGAGCTTATCCCCTTTAGGATGGTATTGTTGATATTTAAATGAGCCGTCATTTTGGATTAGACAGCACGGTTCGGACATTTGGTTAGGAGATAGAAGGGTAGGATGATTTAAAAGAAATCCAAGTGTCCAAATAATCCTGTTCTAACTAGCTTCTCACTACTTCTAACTGCTTCTAGCTAGCTTGCTTTCTAATTGTACCAATCTGAACATTGTATTAATTTAATTTTTTATCTTTAAATTTTAAGGGCTTTTTGAAGTCATGGATTTTATGAATTTGCAGTCCTACTCCGGTTCACATATTTTGAATTTTTCGTTCCGTCAGGTCCATCCAATTTAGGCTTTAAGACTTTCAATCACATTATAATCATCTAAGAATGATAAAAAAGAAAAGAAACAGCGAATGAATAAGTAACAAACGAAAATAATTCAGAATAAAATGTTTAATTTTGCGAAATAATTAATCAATAATATCCATATCAGTCTTTTTCTCATCCTCTTCAAAATCTTTCCGCTTGTATCTTCGCATTTTGATATTCTGAAGATATTTTATTTGGCCATTCCACTGCCGTAAGTAATTCATACATTCAAGGTCCATAATATCTGGGATTTCTGATAAATAAATGCAATTAAAATAAATTTATCAACAAAAAGCACCATAAATACATAATCGTAAACGGAGATGGAATAAGAAAAATTCCGTCTCGTCAAAAGATCGGTCCAAAGGATATCGGTATAAATGACAATAAAGAGCGATTCATGAACTATCAAGACTCTTCTATCCTCAATAAAAAGCTTCTTTGACCACCCCCCTTCCCCCTTCCCAAAAGCCAAAGCCATGCGCAACCATCTCCACAAGCATAAAAACATGTTAAAACTGCAATGTTGACTAAATTCAAGCCTGATTGCTTTTTTTATCTTTTAAGCAAACACTAAATACTATTCCTTTCCCCAGTCCAAAAACTACCTTGAGCAAACACTGGTATAAGGGTGTTATACTAACCCCCAACGATTAGCAAACCCTTCTTCAAAAGAATTAGGGGGAAAACGAGGTATAATACACATTTATCCGAGAACGTGAGTCTGAAAACCCAGAATTTAGGAGATGCCCATGGGCACCCTCCCTCTTTCTTCAAGCAAAAAGCTGATGGCCTTTTCTTGACGATTAATTTAAAAAACTTTTTCCACAAAATAAGTTTTTCAAAGAAAAGTAAAGAACTCCATTAAACAAAAAATGAGCAAAAATAAAATCAAATAATCTACCAAGCGTGAAACTACCACAAATCAGCATCGATAAAAAAATGAAACCCAAAAACGAACAGAAATTACAATAATTAACCGAGTCAAACTCAAAACGAGCAGAAATTAACATAAGTTGGGCGCAAAACCCCTATGTCTTCCCAAGGCCAGAACAAAATTTGCACTTTACTTTAAAAATATAAACGTTTTTACTTTTACAACTTTATTAAATCAAATAATAATAAAATTTTGATTACTAAATATCACTATATGTATATTAAACTGACAATGCTCATTCATTTGTATTTCTTCAGAAAAGGGCAAATTTTGTTCTGGCCTTGGGAAGGCATAGGGGTTTTGCACCCAACTTATGTTAATTTCTGCTCGTTTTGAGTTTGACTCGGTTAATTATTGTAATTTATGTTCGTTTTGGGTTTCATTTATATATCGATGCTGATTTGTGGTAGTTTCACACGCTTGGTAGATTATTTGATTTTATTTCTGCTCATTTTTTGTTTAATGGAGTTCTTTACTTTTCTTTGAAAAACTTATTTTGTGGAAAAAGTTTTTCAAATTAATTTCTGTTCGTTTTATATTGGCATAGTCTTTTCAGGGGAAAAAAATAATACTTTAAATCTTTTCGTTTTTTAAGACTTTATAGTTTGGCCTGCTATTTGTATGCTGGAGAAAAAATTTTCAGCAAATTTTAACAACAAACACCCTTTTAAAAATCTGGACACAAATAGCACTGTTTAATTTAGTTTCATACCTCCTCTAGTTGACCTAAAATGGAAAATTTGATACCATTCGCAAAAAAATCTGTTTACTTTCTTTGATAGCTTGGATAGACTTACCCTATTTTGATTTGGTTAAATTTTAAGAGCAGAAATGGGAGGGTTGGCGTGGGAGGGTAGGAGTGGAAGGGGGATTAGTTGCCCTCAAATCACTTTCGACTATTAAAAAGGGCCTCTCCCTTTCTATTTTCAATTGAATGAGCCCTTTTCGAAGTTCCCACGACAACTCCTTCGATACGAAGTGCCCTGGTCTAAACAACAACAACAACAAAAAATAATACATTATACCCACTTCGATCTTTACTATAAAAATGTCAAGCCTTCCAATCACTTTCGACTATCAAAAATGGCACTAGGACTTTCGATTTCCAATCGAATGAACCCTTTTGGAAACGACAACGCTTTCTATAGACACCTTATATGTCCCCAGGGCATAAATTACAACCCTTACCCTAAGGTCTGTTAGGGTGGTTGTCATCCTCTAAGACCGAATTTCCAGAACTTTCAACTACGTTAAACAACATGGCTATCTCAAATTTTGATTGGATGTGTTTGGGGAAATGGTGGGCGTGAGAGGGGTATTAGTCGCCTTCCAATCACTTTCGACTATTAAAAAGGGCACAAGCAACTCCAATTTCCAATTGAATGAGCGCTTTTCAAAGTTTCTACGACAACTTCTTCGATACGAAGTGCCCTGCTCTAAAGAAAAAAAATAATAAATAATACATTGTGCCAACATCGTTCTTATATGCCCCAAGGGCATAACTTAAAACCCTTGCCCTGAGGGTTGTGGGGGAGTATCCTCCTCTTTAATTAGTCCCCGTTTCTTGTCTCGTTCTCGAGTGTCCCCGTTCTTTACTTAGGCAGCGCGATCGTGCTGCCTATGATCTATACAACAACTTGCTATATAAACCTTATATGCCCCCAAGACATAACTTACAACCCTTGCACTGAGGGCTCTGAGGGGGTTATCATCCTAAAAGACCTAATTTCCAGAACGTTGGAACAACGTTGGACATTAGGTCTGGACATCTGGACATTCCAAACAACGTTCTGGACATCTGGACATTCCAGACAAAATGAATATCTCAAAGTTTTTATTGGATGTGTTTTGGAAAATGGTGGGCGTGAGAGGGGCGTTAGTCGCTATCCAATCACTTTCAACTATTAAAAAAGGCACTAGCCCTTTCCATTTCCAATTGAATGAGCCCTTTTGAAGTTTCTACGACAATGCTTTCAATAAAAACTTTATATGCCCCAGGGCATAACTTACAACCCTTGCCCTGAGGGCTGTGGGGGAGGGGTTGTCATCCTTGAAGACCTAATTTCCAAAACTTTAAACTATGTTGAATAAAATGGCTATCTATAAATTTTGATTGGATGTGTTTGGGGTAAAGGTGGGCGTGAGAGGGGGGTTAGTTTCCCTCAAATCACTTCCGACTATTAAAAAGTGTGCTAGCTCTTTGAATTTAAATTCGAATGAGCACTTTTTCAAGTTTCTACGACAAAGATTTCAATAAAAACCTTATATGCCCCCAGGGCATAACTTATAATCCTTGCCCTGAGGGTTGTGGGAGAGTGTCTTCCTCAAAAATATATTTTCTATCTGGAAATCAACTACGCTGAACAAAATGGCTACCTCAAAATTTTCATTGGATGTATTTGGGGGAATGATGGGCCTGGGGGGGGGGCTAGTTGCCCTCCAATCACTTTCAACTAATAAAAATTCCAATCGAATGAGCTTTTTTTGAAGTTTCTACGACAAAAAAACAAAAACAAAACAGTTTTTGCAGTTTTGGAATACATTCCAAAAAGCAGCTTTAGATTACGTCATACAGGTCCAAAGGTTAATAGCTAAGTTGAATTTTATTTTGAAAAGAACCACTAAATATGAGTAAAATTACCTTTTAGTACTACAAAAGTGTTTCGTTTTATTTTTAAAGAAAATCAAGAGATAGAGATGAGAATTCTCCCATTATTTTGACCTCATTTCTCCTATTATTTAATTTGCACCTGAAGTTTCGAACATTGTCTAAAATGTTTGATTCAAGAATCCAAAGAGACACCCTTGAGCCTGTACCCCCAAAACCCCCATCCCCCTTCCTAATTTTTTTTTCAAGCTCTTTCAATCAATAACAACGGTAATTGCAATGGAACCGTCAATTCATCTGGTGAACTTTTCAGTTCATTAACACAGCAAACAGAAGTTCATAACACGAGGTTCAAGTCCTACGTACCCATCCTAAGCTATGCACTCAATATTCCAAAACTAAGTGAAGACATATTAAAGGAGAATGCTTTATTCAAAGCAAAACAACAAAAATTTGAAAGTTGAAACCAAATGCTTTCTAATAAAATGTACACTTTGACTATTTAACACAACCCTTCTTGGGCTATTTTGTTATGACCATATTTCTCTTGGTAAAGCTCCTTGAGAGAGTTTAACTCTTCTTCGAGCACTGCCTTCTTCTTCTTCAATAACCCAAACTTGATTTCGAGTTCTTGCTCCTCGTTTCTTTTTCTTTTTCTATAGGCACGGGCAGCTTCGTTGTTCCGTTCCTTGAGAGTTTTTAAACGATTTACAGCATTTCTTGCAGCTTTCATCTGGTCTATTTTACATATATTGTTTGTCTCTTGATAGGCAGGATTTGCACTGGCACTGCTGCTTTCATCAATATTAGCATCCATTCTGGATGAACAAGGAGAGATTCCGACTGCATTTGCATTCTGGTAAGTTTCTAAACCAAAGCTGATGTCATGCGATGGTACTGACACTAAACACGAAGCTACTTTTGATTTTGGGGCGAAAACAATCTTGCTTTTATCATTCACAGGACTTTCTATTTCTACTTCCTGTGCACTTTTCCATATTTGCAGTTGAATATCCATGTGAGTCTCTGGGGATGAACAAGATAACTTTACAGCTGCATGTGAACCATGAAAAGTTTCTAGAGGAGAACAACTACCAAAGCCTGGTAGTGACACAACAGGCAAAGCTCCTTCAGTATTTGGGTATTGATCAATGTTGTATTTTTCATTCACGAGACTACTTACTTCTGATGTACCTGCATTTGTCTGGCTTTGGCATTGGGTGTCTATATCACCTTTTGACCATTGAGACTGATTACGTACCTCCTCCAATCCCAAAATATCCTGCAGAATGTCTTCTTGGTTTGTAAAACTTGTTGTTCCACCCGTTAGTAACCAATCTGGCTCAAGGCCAAAGTTTTCATAACTTGAATCCATGTCACTAAATGTATAATATTGGCTGTTTATATGCATACTTATTTTATCAGTATATATTGATCACTTCTTAAAACGAATGAAAATGTGATCGCCTGTTTTCTCCTTTTATATACCAGTACATTTCGTTAGGCCCCGCCTACCTGAAAGCTTAGTTCGAAGACGTCATTTTAGACTGCTTTCATTTCTACCTATTCAGCTTTGGACTTCTATTGCGCAATGACATGACGTCATAAAAAATTCTTCACGGAGAAGTTACTCATAAATTATATTTTCGCTAACAAGTGTAATTGTTTCGGTAATATCCCCTTGAACAGATGGCTATAATTATAAATACGATCTCTGATTCGATAATCTAATTTATAGGTTATTTGAGTCCGATCACCAGGTCTGTTCTTTCTTCAAATAACAAATATGCCAAAAATTTTTTTAAGAAATAAAATCATCAGGGGGGGGGGGGGGTGAACTGGCATATTTTTATTGGATGTTTCAAGGTGAATCGACTTAAAATATATCGATCTTCGTCCATCAACAAAACGAGACGGAGTAAAAACCAACATTCCCTCTCTTTCCACCTTCGATATTTTTTTTTCTTTTATTTTTTTTTTGTATTTTCAACATTAAACTCTAATTGGGTTTATGTGTTCGTGAACCGCTTTACAAGTAAATTTTATCCATGCATATCTCAGTATAGAACAAATGCTGAGACAACTAAATTTTTTGTTAAACAATTTCAGGGGTCATACAAAATCCCTTTAGCAAAATTGATAAACTGACATATTTTTATTGGACTTTTCGCGGCAAATTGATTATTAGTCACAAATTCAGTTTCTAAAAAACAAATTACGATTAAAATCTGGAATTTTAGATTTTTAGAGAATTAAAATTGCGGAGCGAAATCTGTGGATTTTGTACTTTACTAGTACTTTAGTACTTTAAAAAACTATTACTTTACAGAAAACTAAGCTACCTTGCACTTTTTAGAGAATTAAAATTGTGGAGCAAAATCTATGGATTTTGTAATTTACTAGTACTTTAGTACTTTAAAAAACTAGTACTTTACAGAAAACTAAGCTACCTTGCACTTTTTAGAGAATTAAAACTTTGGAGCAAAATCTATGGATTTCGTACTTTACTAGTACTTTAGTACTTTAAAAAACTAGTACTTTACAGAAAACTAAGCTACCTTGCACTTTTTAGAGAATTAAAATTGCGGAGCAAAATCTATGGATTTTGTACTTTACTAGTACTTTAAAAACTAGTACTTTACAGAAAACTAAGCTACCTTGCACTTTTTAGAGAATTAAAATTGTGGAGCAAAATCTATGGATTTTGTACTTTACTAGCACTTTAGTACTTTAAAAAACTATTACTTTACAGAAAACTAAGCTACCTTGCACTTTTTAGATAATTAAAACTGTGGAGCAAAATCTATGGATTTTGTACTTTACTAGTACTTTAAAAAACTAGTACTTTACAGAAAACTAAGCTACCTTGCACTTTTTAGATTTTAATAATTTATGGGATTCGCCATTCGAAACTTTGAATTTACTTTGCAGTCTCTTGACTGAGTAATGTCACCGCTAAAAAGGTGTGTTATTACCTCTGCCCTTTTGGTTGATAAATGTAAAAACATATTTTCAATACTTGCTTTCTTTAGAGTGCCTATAATGAATAAACAGGAATTGGAGCTTTTCTTTTCAAGAGCTGTGACCCTTTCACCGAGAAAAAAAAATTATGTTATTATCCTAAAGTTCTGTCTCTGCGCATTTCCGATTGAGTCATAGTTGCAGAAGTAGCTGCAACCTATTAAAGAGCAAAACACAGCCTCTAGTAGCCAAAAAGTTTTAAAATTGTTTTGAGAAGAAAATTTTCCTACGATGAGAATTTGCATTAAAAAGTGATTCAGAAAGGATAATAATTGTATACAGTGCCAGAGTTAGGTTTTTTCTCGGAGGGGGGGGGGGGGGCAAATGCACACCCTGTCTACCCCTGTAGATATTAAAATGTTCACCCAAAAATATTACAATCTAAGCTTGTTTTGCCGCCCGGGGTGATTGTCCCCTCTAGTCCCCCCCCCTCCTAGATCCGGCCCTGATTACATTGGTTGATCTGAATCGTAAAAGTTTGTTGCTAGAACAAATTTTCGGAGGTTTTGAAAAAGAGCTTGAAACCTATCGATAATGCTGGTGGGTCGCTATTAAAAGTGAGACATTAGAATCGCCATATCAACAGAACTCTCTCCCTCTATCTTACAAAAAAAAAAAAACAAGGAAAAAGGTTTTGCATGGTTAGCAGTGATGTCAATTTTGGTTGGGCTACTAGGCTACCACAAGAGGTAGAGTTATTTTTAATGACTGTTTTGGAAGCTACTGCTTATACCTACGTGATTTTCATAAGTTCATCTTTGTAAAAATTAAGGTATAAAGCAAATTTTTACAAAAACTATTTTTTGTCTAATTTCTGTATTATTATCTGTATGACATTATGCTATGTGGCACCATGCTAAAACTGTTCTGTGTAAACAGCAGTAGTAAAGAGCAGTAGCTTCAAAAAAAGGGGTTTACTTTAAAACTAGGCTCCAGCTAAGAAAAAGCTAAAGGTTTTATTGTGTGTGATATATTCTTTTGTGAAAATGAGCCCAAAAGGAACCGCATCGTATAGTACTCGAAAGTTTAAAAACATGTTTTTGAAAAAACTTTCCTGTGAGAAATGTTCTTTCAAAATTTTAAGGTTGAAGGCAAGCTCAAAACCCAAAACTTGATTAACCTTGGCGTTACTTAATCCTGTCAGAGCAGTTTTATCTGTTTTAGGTCGACAAAAAGTCAGTCGGATTCTTTGCAAGTGTCATGGGTGTCCCTAGAGGAACGCTGCAAGACTACATAAAAAAAGTTGAGAAGCTGAATATCCCTCTACAAAGTCTGAACCCGAGTTTCATCACGCCCTGTTACAACATATGATAAATATTTACAGAAGAAGAAGAAAAAGGACTAAAAATTTACTTGAAAACAACAACTGATATGCATTTCGACGGTACTCCTTTAGAAGCACGTAAACTTGCATACACTTATGCCATTACTAAGAGTAAAAAAGTACTGTATAACTGGAAATGCAAAGGTAGTGGAGACAATGGAGGAACTGCAGGTAAATATTGGTACCGTGGTTTTATGGATCACCTTTAAATTCAATCAGTAAGAACGCCAGAAGATACAAGCTTATGACGGGCAACTGCTTTCAACCGTCACAGTGTAGGAGCTTTCTTTGACAACCTGGAGCGAGGCCAAGATAAACACATGTTCAAACCACAAGACATTTGGAATGTTGACGAATCGGGTCTGAAAAAACATGCACAAGCCTGGTAAGATCATTGTACAGCGAGACCAGAAGTAAGTAGGGGAGGTCACGTCAGCAGAAAGAGGTCAGTTGACCACAATTTGAGCTGGTGTTAATGCATTGGGAGCACAGACCCTCCTCTACTTATTTCCCCCGGAAAACAGTGCCCGGAAATTTTACTCAAGGGAGCTTTACCGGAAACCATCATGATCTGCTCAGAAAATAATTTTGGCTGGATGATTGCCACCCATTTTTTTGCTCTACTTGCAGTATTTTATCAATCAAATCAAACCCTCTAAACAGGCGCCTATACTTCTGAAAACAGAGGATCGAATCAGCCGATGCACAATTGAATTGCTTGATCTAGCTAAAAGTAATGGTTTTGTACTTTTAACTATCCCTCCCCAAACTACTCACAGACTACAGCCTCTAGACAGGAAAGTCATGGGGCCCACTTCAGGCCTCTTACAACCAGGAAGCGGCAAGTTTTATGACTGCCCATAAATGTAAAACTATATCAGTGCATAACATTGCTGACCTCCTAAGGAAAGCATATCCAAAGGCTTTCACACATGAGAATATAGTGATTGGATTTAAAGCAAGTGGGGTTTACCCCACCAACAAAGATGTCTTGAAGGATTATGAGTTCCTCTCGTCATATGCCTCAGACAGAATGCCAACCATATCTAGTGAAGCACTTACCAGGGAGTTTTCTATGCTCAGCGCAAGTTTTGTGCGACATATAGATTCCTCCTTTAACATAGACCCCGAAACAGTCGCAGCACAGGTTCTGTCTCTAAATGAAAAGCAAAGGTCAACAAATGATTCGTTAAAAGAGATCGTCCATGCAAACCCCCTTTCAAAAGGATCAACCCGAAAAGTCAACAGGAACAAAATAAAAAAAAAGTCAGAAGTGCTCACTGACACCCCTGTGAAAGAACGCATTACCACTGGGATAAACGCTTTAAATCTGCCAAGAAAGCCCTAGTCTTGGAAAGGAAGAAAGTCAGAGAAGTGAAAAGGCTAAAAAGCAAAAGGCATATTTCTCGTAACAAGAGTTGCAGTTACATGTGACGATTCTGACGTAGATGAGCCTATATAGTACAACAACTCTTCAGACTCCAGTATGAACGTTGAAGACGAGCCCCCAACCAGCAACTTCAAATTTAACACCGATAAAGTCAAGGCTGGTGATTACATTCTGGTTGAGCTGAAGAGCAAGAAAGGCAATCCTGTTCTCTATATATCATTATCAAAGAAATAGCAACTGAAGAACTTAGGTCCATTTCTCGAAGGATACTGGAGTAAGAGACTTTGTGCTAACTGACGAGATGGATGGTATCTTAAAGACAGAAGTTGAAATGAAACTGCAACCACTGATACGTAAAACATCAATAATAGCAGAGAGGCTTACTTTTGGTGTTGATCAGTCAATCTGTGATGTGAAATTAATACTCTTACTGAAATTGATTTTGTGGTTTTTTTTATACTGACCATATTCTTTCATAATTTTGTAGCCGAAAAACAAATTTTAACGTTTCTCTGGCCAGCTTTCTGTTTCTTTTGTCAGCTGGCCGAACGTTAGCCAGGGACGGCCTAACCAGTACCGGGGTGGCCCAGGTTCGGCACTTTTGACCACTTGGATAGACAGGCATCCAGGTAGAAAAGTGGTAGAGTATTTCTAACTGTCTTTTTCAAGGATGGTATTGAATCAGTTACCTTTGCTTTGGCATACTCAGCAACTTCTTATCGCTTGAATCAATTCCTGGAGAACTAAAAAAAACAAAACCGGCCGATCGTGGGCCAGTCTCCTATCTATATATCGGACCAAAAATCAAAATTGAATATCGAAACGTAAATATCGATATCGGAAACGATATTTGGAAATTTCTGTTTATTTCCAGCTTTTTCAACCATCTACCAGTGAACATCCAACAGAAAAATTCCAACACACGACAAGTCTCCGTTAATATCTAGCGTAAAATTGAAGTTCCAGAGAGAGGGGGAGCAGTCGCCTTCCCTACGGCCATTTCTCAAACTCCGTCTTAAACCCCGAGAGTTCCAAATCCCGTCTTAAAATTATACTGGTATCCTTTATTTACCCAGCAAAAGAAAATTGTTATTCTAAACCTACCGATTCCAGGTCCATTAAATTCATTCACTTCTAATTCATGCGTCATCTGAATGGCATCTAATCTGCTTGCGTGTTGTTGCGTTCGACGCTGTCCGATACTATTTCTAAGGTCAATTTGCTCTACTTCTTCATCAAACCGGCCAAGATATCTGTAAGAGAGAAGATAGATTCTCACAAAATAGACAGCCTATTCACTCATTTACTTATGTTGTTTTACTAGCAACAAGACACTAACTAATGCTGGTAAATCAGGAAATCTATTACAGAATGCACAAAGTTTTATATGATTTTATCATGGAATATTCCATTGGGGAAATGAGCCCGACAATAATCCAACAAATCGAACAGACCAACTTTTTACAACAAACAACAAAAGCGGCAACAACACAATTGGCCTAGAAAAGGACTGAACAAAATAACAGAATGATATAAAAAACAAAAAATTAATAAAATTTCAAGCGTTTTATTTAAGTCTGCAAAAAATAGAAAAGCTTTGGGATAGAGGCAAGGTCGTATCCAGCAGGTGGGTGGAGAGGAGTAGTAGCCCTCCCCCCCCGAAACGCTTGTCTGACTCGTAATAACGTAACAAAAATCCATATAAACAAAATTTTCGATGCGTTCTTTAAAGACTTTTTTTGTAAACCTCCCCTCTCTTAGAAAAAATCCCTGGGTGTCCATGACACCCAGGGTGGCTTTGATGGCAAATGCTAAACTAATGTATAGTGCATAAAGAGACTAAACACGAAGTCTGAAAGACAGAATAAAGAAATTCTCGAGGAATACATTCCCAGCAATAAATTATCAATCCTCTCTTTTTTGTTCATTATTGTGCATTTAGTCAACACATTTTACTAGTAAGAAGATACAAATCCAATTAATGCTGATAAACCTACACATTCAACAGACTGCTCCGGTTTAATAAGATTTTATTGTGGAATATTTCATTGAATCTTTCTAGACTACATCTTTATACGTGACGTATGTGTAGAAGTCACATACTACGTTACATCTTTCTACATTTACGGACAGTATGCATATTTCTCTTCATATTGCTAAGCTTATATGGCTAATAAATAACGTTTCAGTAAATTATTTAAAGCTGGAAGATTACGTTATGTAAAGGTGACATGTGCTGATTACTGTCTTTATTTTCAATTACTGCATAAGCTGTCCAAGCAGACAGCTTAAACTAACCGCAATTACAAATCAGCAAGTAAAAAGGTTATACCTCAGAAAGCACTTATGTAAAAGCACTCTTGCACAGAGTAGCACCTTAAAAATAACCAAATAATTGCCCAGGGCCCAGTTTTTACACGGCATTTCGCCAGCAAAAAGGCAAATAAATTCGTCAATGCGGAAACCTATAGTCAAGTATTTTAGTAGACACCATTTTTATTGCTTTTGACTAACAAAATTATTCACAAATTTTTCATAAAACACCAAATGAAAAATAAACAGGAACAATTTGGCTTTAACCGTTTCTTTTTTTAAGAAAAGGCATCTATCCGGTGAATTTCAACATTATATACATATCTGATTATACGTTTTTTAGGCCTTTTCATTGAAACAGAGATTATCTCATAAATATATACTCCTACAAAGCCTTATCTTCCTATATTGACAAAAAAGTAAACATCTTTGAATGTTAGAAAAGCAATACAAAATTTTTTCTACGCAATTGAGGTGATTTCAAAGAAGTTGACGTGCTTTTTCTGTTATTGCTGGTTAATCTATATCCGGTTCTTTAAAGCAGAATAATCTTTTTCAATGAAGCAGTCTGAATCAAGAACATTTTTTGTGAGTTCAGCCAGGGGACCCTGAGATGTCTTAAAATGCTATGATATTGACTATGGTATTTGTATTTAATGGCTACTGAAACTATTTTTGAGGTTTTACTACTACTACTACTAACAACTCACCGAAGAAACAAGCCGACTGAGGCCAACACAGCTACGCATGCTCCTCCATCCCAATCTATTCAAAGCCTCCCTCTTTACACCCTCCCAGGAAGTTTCCATTTCCTTTAAATCTTTCTTTGACATCCTCTCCAACAGTGGACAGACCTGCTTTCCGTTTATCCCTAGACGGTTGGCCAAAACGGACAATCTTTGGCAATCTGTCATCCTTCATCCGTAGAACGTGCCCTAGCCTTCTCAACCTTTCTCTCATTATAGCCCTATAAAGCGGAACTGAACCAAACTTTTCGTACAATCTACTGTTTGAAATACGGCCAGTCAGCTGGGTACCCAAAACAATCCGTAGGCAATTTCTCTAGAAAACATCTAGCAAATCTTCATCCGCTTTTCGGAGCGCCCATGCTTCAAAGCCATATGCTAAAAAAAATAGGAAAACGAGCAAGAATATTAATAAAAGAGCATATAAGTAGCACTGGTGATATTTTCAAGCAGAGTCTGCAAAGTTCCTTATATAAAATCGATTTTGGAGGCATTTTCTTTCCATAGTATATTTTGTTATAGCCTCATCCGTCTATAACAAAAATACTCTTAATGACATTAGCTAATTTTTGCATCGATTTTGTGCCCACAAAATAAACGAAAACAGAGTGAGTATATGGGACAATAAGTCAGAATGAGAAAAATCCAAAATTTTGAAAGATAACAGTAATCAGAAAATTATCTTGCTCCATTAAAATATAGTGTTAAAAGAATCCAAAATAGTCATTATTCCGGCACAAAGGGGCCTACAAAATTACATTTATTGAATTTCTCTTTAGATATACTATGCAAATATGATGGAAATCTTCATTCGTAAGATCTAACTTAGATTAATTATTTTCAGCTAGCATTCTGTACTGCGTAATACTTAAGAAAAAGAAGCAAGTAAAGAAAAAACAAAAAAACAAATGAACAATGGGTAATAGGTGACTGAAAGTAAAAACTCATAGCAGCATCATCATAAGTAAAAGTTATTTTATTTGATTTCGTCTCATATGCAAAAGACAGTCGACATGCCTATTGTGTCATTTACGCTTTACTGAAAACGAATAATATTACAGATATTGATTTTTAATTAAAAACACTGAAAAATAAAAATTACAGTGAAATACAATTTTGAATTGCTGAGTTTTTAGAAATTGTTATAATTATATATCGAATATGCAGCCTACCTTTATTAGTTCTTTCCAAGGACTGTTCAAGACACTTATAGTGACGCAATAGTCTTTAGACTTTTACGGTTAGGGAAGGGAGAAGAGGGCGGTACTTGTTCGTTC
>CM051257.1:26217796-26322796 GCA_027921565.1 Artemia sinica
TCATGGCATACTATTGTAAGTCATGTCATGATACCAATGCCAAATTTTCAACCCTGGTTTCAGTCTTAATAGCATCCAGATTACATGAGATTTATCTAGGCTGCATTTTATGTAGGCATAGCAAATATTATATTTGGAAAAAGAGTGGAATGGAGAATCAGGTGGAATATTACTTGTGTTATTAGGGAATTGTTAAGACCAGGTGACTATTTGAATGAAGCCTTAATAAATTTTGAGAACTATGGTACTTTAAGACAATCATATATTTAATGGTGTCTAATCTTAGAAAACACATTATTTATTAAGTATATTTCTCACAAACATGGACAGTAATTTTTTAGTCTTAGACATGATGTGAATGGTTTTAGATGGTTGTCATTTGCTGATACTTATAACTGGGCTAGTTGGGACTGGCTGACTATAATCTAGGAATTTTTCTTTTTAAATTTAAACTTAAACAAAGGTTAGCTGGTACTTGTATGATATACCACCTACCTAATATTCTTCTAGTATGTTTCTCTGATGTTCAATCCAAATGAATACCAAAGTAAGATAAAAAAAATAATACTTTAGAAACAAATTTGGGCTATATACTTGCACATTACAGGGGGGGGGGGAAAGTACAGCGGGTCTGCATGCCTAAAGTGTTAGGTACAAATACTTTAACCCCACCCTTCGCCCCTTATGTGCAAATATATAGCCCAAATTACATATTTTCTATCTATTCTGTCACTTCTCTTTATCTTCTCTCATGCTAAGCTGAAAGAAACTAACGAAAAAACGGTTCTATAATGCATCAATAAATGAACAACTATTGTGGTAGGGGTTTTATCATACAAGTTCCAGTTATCTTTCCATACTAGCCTATTTAAACAAAATTATTCTGCTTCACAACATTTGCCTTAGATTGAGTGCATTTATGATAGAGTCTATCTAGGATTTAGATACTTTGTTCTAACTTTAAAACAAAATGTCAAAGATTGGGCAGCCTTTTCCAAGTTTAGGTTCAAACTCAGTGTGTGTTGGTGATTAGACTTAAATACTGATTATCAGTGCATTTAAGATAGTTAGTGTTGTATGGGCTGTGGTTAAAATAATCAAGCTAGTCACATATAAGCATGGGCACTGTTCTGTTTTTCTGAAACAAAAAAGAAAAAAACAGGGCTTGAATAGAACAGAACAGTAACAGAACAGGTCAACAAACAAACAGAAGACCTGCTTCTGTTTCAGTTTTTTTGGTAAAAACAGCTGTTCATTCAAAAAACAACTGTTTTTCAAACACTTAAAGGTTAACAGAAAAAAAATGTAAATGATAAGTTTTGAATTATTATCAAAAAGTTAATTACAGCATCAGTTGTTCAAGCCTTAAAGCTTATAATTTAAAAATTGTACTTTCTCCTTGTTTGGACATTGTCCAGGGATACTGCTTTTGCATGAAATACTCAGAGATCAAAAATACCTGTTCGCTCAACACTAGTAGTGGTATGCTAAAATGCTCTAGAGCGGTTTCTGGCAGCTCCAAAAAGATCTCTTCGTTTTTGGTCTAGAAATTGAATGGGTCTCCAATATGAAAATATTAACTTTTTAGTATCTCATTAACTTCTCGTCAGGATTGCCACTTGCCACAGGTACGCCTAGTTCTTTTCTCTGGCGGTAACACTTTTGAGAAAACCCAGTACTATTACAGCATATTTTTCCGCAAAAAAGTGCAGAGTACCTAATAGAAGGGCGAAAAATTGTCTGCACACAAATATCGCAATCTTTTTTCTTTATAGTTATCTTCTTCCATTTTCCCGTCCCTTTATTCGAAAAATGTGCTTTTATGTTTATACAGCATCTTCTCGAACTTCCCGAGAATGCCCGGACATTTCGAAAATAAAACAATTTTCGGCATGAAATTATGCAGTCAGCTCAAAGTCATTAGTGTTTAAGCATAGCCCATAGTTGTTTTGGGAGGGGACGGCTTCTCCCTCCAGACCATGCTTTTCGCTCCTCCCATCCTGATGTTTGGACTTCGGAAGCCACCTTAAACAGAAGTACGGTATGAAAGAAGAAAGAAGGTTAATTATTTCCTAGCCAATGTGTGTGAAAATTTTTCAAAAGGAAAATTAATGGTTTAAGGGTACTTCGCATATTTTTACGGCACTTCGCGCTAGAAAATATTGTTCTAGACCCTCCACCAAATTCAGTTTTAAGTAAATAAGTAAAGGGAAATTTTTCAAATTCCGAATTTAAAAGAAACTTAGACTCTTTTTTCTTTAAGTATTCTCTTCTCTTAAACAGGTTTTCAAAGGGATGCAAATATAAGGACAATTGCACTTTTTGATAACTTATTTCGAAAATTTCTGTGGCTTTGCGGCAGAAAATACTTTCTCCAACGCATACACTTGCTCTATCATATAAATTGTTACTACTTCAAACTTTTATTTTAAGAATAGGTTCGGACATGGTTTGAGTATGTAGGTACGTTTTCATGGTCCATTCTAAAAGGAAAAGGGGCAGTGAAACCCTCAACTATAATTAACTATAATTACACAATCCAAGAATACTAATTTTATTCCTTAGCCGACCCTCCCCCCTTCCAGAATCTCTGGATCTGCCAATATTTTAAAGGTATAATTTAAGAAAAAATGCACTTTTTGCTCCCCTCTTCAGGATTTATATAAATTTGTACTATTATATTTATGCAAATTAATGAAAAAAGAAAAAGCTTACCGGAAAGCTCTACGTCACTCTGAAAGATAGACTACCAGTTTCTCCTAAAAGGATTTTAAGGCATTTACAGCAGAGTTGCTAACACTGCAGGAGCATCTTATGATTTTAAAACCTGTTGTATCCAAAAACAACTGGAACCAGCTTACCTCACTGGATTTTACCATAGCCTCAAGGACTTCAGCAGTACAAAGGCGAGTTGGAGTGGGCTCTCTTGCGGTTTCTGCACCATTACTTAATATATCCTATAATACTGGGGTCAAGGATTGAGGGACCAGAGAACAATCCACAAGTGACAACCTTTCAAACATTGAAGGATCCAGATAAGCTGCCTTTTGGAAAAGATTAATTGCAAAATGAAGACTTGTCACAAAGTACTCTTTTTACTCAGGGACTATGAATTCTTTGAGGGGTGCAGCAATGGGACTATCCCCAGCTCTAGTATTACAAAAAAAAATCAGGCCCTTCTAAGATTATGTATGCTCGACTGCCAATTGGATATGTAAGAACTTATCATTACAGTGGTATTGTGCATGGGAGAAAGTACAGTAATAGCAGCTTCTAGTACAGCCAGGCATTAGACATAAGCAAGGGACTCCTATTAAAATTGTTACAATCGTCAAATGTAAAAAATATTTCCAGGCTACATAAGTTTTTTGTAGACTCAATCATTTCCAATGTGCTATTCTATCACACTTTCATGTCAAGACGGATATAAGAATGAAGGTCACTCTCTTTACAACATCTTTTCAATGTTTAGGGGGTTTGACAGACCCCCAGCTCCCCACTGTTCTTCTCCATTACTTTCCCCACCCTCTTCCATAGACACTGCATCAGTTTCATCAGAGTCTTCAGCAAAAGTATCTTTACTTCCGAAGTTTTCAGAACAAGGAAGAGAAAGGCCGTCTGAATAATTTTCACCAGTTGGATCAACATCTTTAACTTTATCAAAGGATTCCAAGCAATCTTCTTCAGGGATGTCATTGGCAAAGTTTTGAGTGGACCAAAGTCAAAGAGCGCATGTAACAGATTAATGAAGACAATGTTCAGAACATGAAGTTCAGGAAATTGCTCATAGCCTAGTCACAATGCAGAACATCTTATCTGTCAGTGAAAACTTCCAGGTTGCAACTTGGAT
The DNA here is from genome assembly GCA_027921565.1 of Artemia sinica. Classification (NCBI taxonomy): domain Eukaryota; kingdom Metazoa; phylum Arthropoda; class Branchiopoda; order Anostraca; family Artemiidae; genus Artemia; species Artemia sinica. Next base: position 26,221,647 of record CM051257.1, read on the forward strand.
TGCTGGAAGGATGTTAGTAGCTGTATGAGAATGATTAAGCCTCTTGAAATGTGAAACACTGTGGTGCAACCTCTGCTCATATTTCATATTCCCGGGGTAATAATAATAATTAATAATTTATTTTTGACCCACTAACATTACAAAAAAGTGGAGTAACAAAAGAAAATAAAAGGAAAAGACATACAAAACAAAACACATGCAAAACATATTAATATAAAGGACTACAAATGCAAATAAGAACAATTGCACAAGAGGAATAAAAGGACCCAGCTGCTTGCAGGCCTCATCTTTTAACTTGGAGTCCAGCTTATTATATGACGTCAATATATCAGTTGCATTAAACATTCAAATAAACTTACAGTTTCTATACCAACGAGGCAAATACAAAAGATATTTACAATAACGGAAATACAAAACTCTAATATCCTGCATATCACTAGTATTGAAAAATGTGCGCAAACCTGATAGAAAAAGAATGAAATGGTCACAATACGTTGAATAGAGTTTAGCCAATGCCTTCCGAGAATGTCGGTCACGATTTGAGACAATTTTAGCATAACCTGCTTTAAGCTTATTCTTAATATCTGCAAGTGCACTAGCACGGATAGCTCAAACAGAAGAGCAGATACTAATCCCAAGCCAACGCAACGCAGGAACCAGCTTAACTGAAAAAAGAACTACAACACAAATCACTACTTGTGTTTTTAACATTGAAAACTAAATACTCACATTTTTCAGCATTAAGCACAAGGCCAATTTTTTTCAAATAGCTTAGAAACAAACTGGGTAGACCTAGCTAGGGTGAATTTTGAATGGCTAATAAGTAGTAAATCATCTGCATAAGCAATATAAGATAAATCAGTTTGACCCATAAAACACGACAGAAAAATACGAGAAAGAACAGGGTATAAACAAGCATTAAAAAGGTATGGTAACAGAACCCCTCCCTGCGTAAGTCCAGACAAAATAGGAATATTATCAAAAAAGATCTCTCCTGACCAAAGTCGAACATATGAATTTGCATACCAAAACCAAAGGACACATACAACAGATGAATTCACTCCACGCTGAGTAAGAGAATACCATAGTTGGCTGTGACAAACTAAGTCAAAAGCTTTTGAAATATCTAACACACATAAATGAACTTCAGATCCATCTTTTTGTGCTTGAATTAAAAAAGCAGTAACAATTCGATGTGCATGTTGGCAGCCTGTATTTGGTTTAAATCCAAATTGATTGGACACTTAATCAACATTTGGAAGAATTTCAGGAAGCAGGACATATTCAAAAACTTTGCTCAGCGAACAAGCTACAGTAATAGGTCTATATGATGCAGAGAAAGATACAAAGATAATGTTCAAAGTCCAACTTCGTTTTCTGTTTAATATCAAAAAGGTGACCCCTTAAAGGGTGGCCACACACTACCCAAATTCTAAGCCACAATCTTGCATGATTTTTCACAATTTTTAAATCAGGGTCTGATTTCCAAATTGAACCTCTAGTCTTAAGTTTAAAACGACAAAGCAGGAAAGCCCCTTCTTCAGATTTTTTCAGGCAGGAAACAATCTGGCTGTAATATATATTGAGCTGAATTCAAGCTCGTGGGGATATAACACTGGTACAGAGTAAATTAAATGGAAATTTAATTGTAGACAAAAGAAGAGCAAGGGTTGATAGATATAGAGGCCAGTCTGCTTTATTCCAGTCTCTTTTGGTTATCCACTTTTTGTAATTAGTACATAAGTTCTGTTCAGCCCGAGTTGTATTGATGGTGACAGTGGCTGAAAGAGGCAGATGGTCATAATCATGTTCATCCTGGTCAATGTGAATATTGCTTATAGAAACACCAGAAGAAACAACACAGTGATCAATATCAGACAATGAACCGCTATTATGTATGTATGAATGGGATGCATCTTTATCCTAAACCCAATAGCCATTAGGTAGCAAATCCAAAAATAAATCAGTCCATGCTGAGGTAGAGTTTATATCACAGTTCATATTGCCAAACAGGATCCAATCCAATTCATTACTCTCAACACTAACAAGAAGGGTCTTTAGCAATGCACATGCTTTAGTATACTTTGTTAGAGAGGAAAAGGATCTTGGTCACAAGGGAGGTATACATTAATAAGAACTAGGTTAGCAAAACGGATTGTAATGAAATAATCACTACTGAAGCTCTGCTGCTTTGCAGCATAGCTTTTTTTATATTTTCATCCATGTTTTTAAACATTTTTTGATAATATAATTTTATTTGATGGGATCAAAAACTGAGGTATCAGATTTGAAAACAATACTATTTGCCTGGCCAAATTGCTATACATATCTACAAACATTTCAGAAATGCTGTTTTTAGTTGGTAAGTGAAAATCTTTTTACATTTAGAATATTTCTGAAATGTAGCAATTCTGCTGGACAAATTGCATTGATGTTCAAATATGATAGCTGAGTTTCATGTAAAATCAAATAAATTTATCAGAGGCAACACTATAGCATTGCCTATAGTAAAGGCTCCAATGTTTTATTATCATTTATTCATTATTTTTTTCCCCAGAGGCACTTCATATGGAAGGGGTCGTCGAAGAAACTTCAAAGGGGGCTCATTTGATTGGAAATCAAGAGTTCTAGTGCCCTTTTCAATAGTCAAAAGTGATTGGAGGGCAACTAACCCCTCCCATGCCCATCGTTCTTCTAAACACATCCAATCAAAATTTTGAGATAGCCATTTTGATCAGCATAGTCGATTTCCTGATAGAAAATATGTTTTGAGGAGAACACTCCCCCACAACCCTTAGGGCATGGGTTTTAAATTATGCCCTGGGGGCATATAAGGTTTTTTTGGAAGGCGTTGTTGTAGAAACTTCAAAAAGGACTCAATCGATTGGAAATTCAAAGGGCTACTGCCCTTTTTAATAATCGAAAGTGATTGGAGGGCATCTAGCCCCCCCCCCCCCAACGCCCATCATTCCCCCAAACACATCCAATCAAAATTTTGAGATAGCCATTTTGTTCAGCAGAGTTGATTTCCAGATAGAGAATACGTTTTTGAGGAGGACACTCGCCCACAACCCTCAGGGCAAGCGTTTTAAGTTATGCCCTGGGGGCATATAAGGTTTTTTATAGAAGGCGTTATTATAGAAACTTCAAAAAGGACTCAATCGATTGGAAATTCAAAGGGCTATTGCCCTTTTTAATAATCGGAAGTGATTGGAGGGCATCTAGCCCCCCCCCCCACGCCCATCATTCTCCCAAACACATCCAATCAAAATTTTGAGATAGCCATTTTGTTCAGCATAGTTGATTTCCAGATAGAGAATACGTTTTTGAGGAGGACACTCGCCCACAACCCTAAGGGCAAGCGTTTTAAGTTATGCCCTGGGGGCATATAAGGTTTTTATAGAAGGCGTTATTGTAGAAACTTCAAAAAAGGCTCATTCAATTGGAAATTCAAAGGGCCAGTGGCCTTTTTAATAGTCGAAAGTGATTGGAGGGCAACTAACCCCCTTCTCACACCCACCTTTTCCCCAAACACATCTAATCAAAATTTTGAGATAGCCATTTTATTAAATGTAGTTTAAGTTCTGAAAATTAGGTCTTTGAGGATGACAACTCCCCTACAGCCATCAGGGCAAGGGTTGTAAGTTATGCCCTGGGGGCATATAAGGTTTTGTATAGACAACGTTGTCGTAGAAACTTCAGAAAGGGCTCATTCGATTGGAAATTTAAATGACCAGTTCCCTTTTTAATAGTCGACTTATTAAAAAATTTTAATAGCCAGGGGCATATATGGTTCTTATGGAAGGAATGCTCATATAACCTTCAGAGAGGGCTCATTTGATTGGAAATTGAAAGTTCTAGTTCAGTTTTTAAGCATCAAAAGATATTGGAGGGTAACCAGCTTCCCCCCCCCAAACCCTTTTTTCCCAAATGCATCCAATAAAAATTGTAAGATAACTATTTTGTTAAAAATAGTTCAAAGATTTTGTAACAAAATTCCAGTGTCAACACAACCCATCAGGGCCCAGGGACAGGCATTGTAAGTTATGCCCTGGGAGCATATATGGGTCTTATGGAAGGGATGCTTGTATTAACTTAAGAGATTGGAGGGCACCTAGCCCCCCCCCCCTCCACACCCTATTTTCCTCAAACCCATCCGATAAGAACTATGAGATAGCTTTTTTTTAAAAATTGTTCAAAGACCATATAATGAAAACTCAGGGCTCAACACAGCCCCCCCCCCAGGGCCCAAGGGCAGGTGTTGTAAGTTGAGCCCTGGGGAAATATATGCTTCTTATTGAAGGGATTCTTGTAAAAAATTCAGAGATGGTTCATTTGATTGGAAATTGAAAGTTCTAGTTCAGTTTTTTAGAGTCAAAAGAGATTGGACGGCAACTAGCCTCCCCCCCGCACCCCCTCTTCCCCAAATGCATCAAATACAAATTTTCAGATAGCCATTAAGTTACAAATTGCTCAAAAGTCAGATAACAAAAACTCAGGTGTTGTCACAACCCCCCAGGACCCAGGCCTTGTAAGTTATGCACTGGGGCATATATTGTTTGTATGAAAGGGATGCTCATATAAACTTCAGAGAGGGCTCATTTGATTGGATATTGGAAGTTCGAGCTCACTTTTTAATAGTCAAAAGAGATCCAAGGGCAGCTATCCCGCCCCCACACCTTCTTTTTCAAAACCCATCTGATGAAAATTTTGAGATAGAAATTTTGCTAAAAATAGTTCAAAGGTTGGATAAGAAAAAATCTGGTGTCAATAGAACCCCCGGGCACAGGTGAAGGTGTTCTAAGTTATACCCTAAGGGCATGTATGGTTCTTACGAAAGGGATGCTCGTATAAACTTCATAGAGGTTTCATTTGATTGGAAATTGAAAGTTCTAGTTCACTTTTTAAGAGTCAAGAGAGTTAAACTAGCCCCCACCATGCCCTTTTTTCTCCAAACTTGTCCACTACAAATTTTGAGATCCAGTGTTTTGGAAATTGTTCAAAAATTAGATAACAAAAACACCCCCCCAGAGCCCAGGGGATAGGTGTTGTAAGTGTTGTCCTGGGGTTGTATATGATTCTTATGAAAGCAAGGCTCATATAAACTTCAGAGGGGGCTCATTTGATTGGAAATTGAAATTTCTAGTTCAATTTTTAAGAGTCAAATGATATCCAAGGGCAACTAGCCCACACCTGCACACCCCTTTTCCCCAAGCCCATCCAATAAAATTTTTATAATAGCCATTTCATTGAAAATAGTTCAAAGTTCAGATAAGAAAAATTCCTGTGTCAACAGAACCTGCCAGGGCCTGGAGGCAGGCATTATGAGTAATGCTCTAGGGGCATATATAGTTCTTATGGAAAGGATGCTTGTATAGACTTCGGAGAGGGCTCATTTGATTGGAAATTGAAAGTTCTTGTTCACTTTTTAAGAGTCAAAAGAGATCAGAGGGCAACTAGATCCCCCTCCTCCATGCCCTAAATACATCAGATAAAAATTTTGAGATAAAAATTTTGTTAAAATAGTTCAAAGTTCTGATAAAAAAAAAACTCCAGTGTCAACACGGCCCCCAGGGCCTGGGGGTAGGCGTTGTAAGTTATGCCCTGGGGGCATATATGGTTATTATGGAAGGGATGCTTGTATAAACTTCCTAGAGGGCTCATTTGATTGGAAATTGAAAGTTGTAAGTCAATTTTTAAGAGCCAAAAGTGATTGGAGGGCAGCTAACCTCCCCCACACTCCATTTATTTTTTTCCCAGAGACACTTCATATAGAAGGGGTTGTTGTATAAACTTCAAAGGGGGATCATTTGATTGGAAATCAAGAGTTCTAGTAAATACTTTCTAAGACCACACTGGCTATACATGACGTATGAAGCTAAGAGAGGAAAGGAAATAATAAATGATAATAAGACCAAAAAGGGTGAGAAAATGAGGATTTTGTCAGCCAGTGGTAAAAAATGAAGACAAAAAACCAGCAAATATTTTGACAAGGACCTCTGCCAACCCGTCCTCAGTGCTAAAAAAAAAAAAAAAAAAAAAAAAAAAAAAAAAAAAAAAAAAAAAAAAAAAAAAAAAAAAAAAAAAGCTAAGAGAGGAAAGGAAATAATAAACAATAAACAAGACCAAAAAAGGGTGAGAAAATGAGGATTTTGTCATCCAGTGTTAAAATAGAAAGAAAAAAAAAACAGCAAATATTTTGACAGGGACCTCTGCCAAGCTGTCCTCAGTGCTAAAAAAAAAAAAAGGGTGAGAAAATGAGGATTTTGTCATCCAGTGTTAAAATAGAAAGAAAAAAAAACCAGCAAATATTTTGACAGGGACCTCTGCCAAGCTGTCCTCAGTGCTAAAAAAAAAAAAAAAAAAAAAAAAAACAAAAAAAAAAAAAAAAAAAAAAAAAAAAAAAAAAAAAAAAAAAAACAACAACAACAACAAGAATCTAACCTTTTAGAGTTCACTGGACAAGATCCGAACAAACACTGGTTTTTCGTCTTCATATTTTACCACTGGCTGACAAAATCCTCATTTTCTCACCCTTTTTGGGTTTTATTTATCATTTATCATTTCCTTTCCTCTCTTAGCTTCATACGTCAAGAGTTCTAGTGCCTTTTTTAAGAGTCAAAAGTGATCAAAGGGTAAATGCCCCCTCAAGCCCCTTTTTCCCAAATACATCTGATAAAAAATTTGAGGTAGCCATTTTGTTAAAAATTGTTCAAAGATCATATAACAAAACTCCTTTATGTATGGTCATTTTGTTCAAAATAGTTCAAAGGTCAGATATGAAAAACTCCTGTCAACACAACCCCCCCCCCCCCAGGGCTGGGACAAGCGTTGAAAGTATTGCTCTGGGGGCATATATGGTTCTTATGGAAGGTATGCTTGTATAAACTTCGGAATGGGTTCATTTGAATGGAAATTAAAAGTTGTAGTTCATTTTCTCAGAGTGAAAAGAGATTGGAGGGCAACTAGCCCCTCCTGCCCTCCACGCCTTTGGGTGTATCAGATGGATAAACCCATCTGGTAAAAATTTCGGGTGACCATTTTGTTAAAAATAGTTCAACCATCAGATACTATGACTCCAGGGTCAACACAACCCCCCAGGGCCTAGGGACAGGCGTTGTAAGATATACTCTGGGAATATATATGGTTCTTATAGAAGGGATACTTGTATAAACTTCAGAGAGGGCTCATTTGATCGAAAATACAAAGTTCTAGTTCATTTTTAAAGAGTCAAAAGAGACCAAAGCTTAATCTAGTCCCCCCATGCCCTTTTTCTACTCATCCAATAAAAATTTTGAGATAGCAATTTTATTAAAAATAGTTCAATAGTTCAAAATTTTTTGCAATAAAAAACAAACAAAAATTAATTAAAAAAAAACTTTCCGAAAAATATGTTTTTCAAAGAAAAGTAAAGGCCATTTTAAACTTAAGCTGAGCAGATACAAATACCTTTTAAAATTCAAACTCAAAACAACCAGAAATTAAACAAACAAGCATAGCAAAAACATACAACAAGTAACAATATAAATGAATAAATAGATCTTAAAGCAAGTAATGCTTAGATTGAATACTTAAATAAAGCTTAAAATGAAAAAAATATTTTCCTATTGAAGTATAAATGAAACCTAAAACAAACAGAAATTAAATAAACAATCAATGCAAACAAACATACAATAAATATTAACGTAAATTAATAAATAAATCTTAAAACAAGTGAAACTTAAATTGAATTTGCAAATCAAGCTTGAAACAAAAAAAAAAACACCACAAACAAGAGTTTGGGCATGACCTTAATTAATGTAATTAATTTAAATTAATATAAATATTAATGTAAATAAAAATTTGATTAACTGAAAATTCTGCAAATTATAAAGCAACAATTTCACCACTTTTAATATTTAGTTCCATATACAACCTAGGCCTATATCTGTGACCATTAAGGGGAGGGAGTGAATTGTCACAAAGATCTTGAATTATCTGGATTTATAGCTTGGAGCAAAGTAAGAATTTTATTTTGTGAAGCTTTATAGTTAATGATCTATAAACTGTTTTGTGTTGTTCAATGACCAATAGCTTTCAAGTTTAAGTTTCCACTCCTTTGAGCATTTAGCCTTTGTTTGAAAACATCAACAGAGTCAGCACTACCTGTATCTTTAGAAAATTTGTTCTAGTCATTGACAATTAACAAGAAACAGAACTGAGTGTAAACTCTGGTTCAAGTAGAGTGCTTTGCAAGTTTCAGCTGATAAAATATTGTTCTTAAATTAGAACCAAAAATAAAAAACAATTCTGAAGGGGTATTGGCTTTTATCATTTTGTTAGTTAGAATGACATCACTTCTTCTTCTCCTGTAAACAAGTGTTGTGAGGTCAATTATGCTAGTCTTGCAGGGTAAGAGAGCTCCTGCATTCCAGATACCAATTTAGTGACAAATTTCCTCATGTCTTCCAGAATCTTAATGTCTTTATTAAAATACAGGGAGGCTAGAGATATTTCAACTTTCAGCTATGGCCAGACTAGTCCTTTTTTCCAGGAGACTAATGACTTAGAAGGAACAAGTGATAAGAGTACATTTGATCAACCCTAAAGTTGAACTAGCCCCAGCAGCAGACTTCTTAGCATCAGTGCATTATTTGGTACTTATTGGTTAGCTGGAACACACACAAGAAGTGAAGTTTGGTTATTGTTAATGAAATAAAATACAATGATAATATAGTAGTTTAAAAACAAATTTGGGCCATATATTTGAACATTAGGAGGGGGGGGGGGTAAAGCATAGTATATATTAAATACATAACCTAACCAAGGAACCTTTTTTTTGCCCCTTCAACCCTAAAACTAAAGTTTAAATATTTTTCACGGATTGAGCAATACCTCACTAGGCAGAGGAAACCTGTTTTTCATTAGGATCTTTGAGATTCTATATGCAGTTCTTGTTGTGTGTGTTCCAGCTAACCAATAAGTACCCTTTATTTTAATTCATTGTCATATGTAATACCAAGATCTTGCTTATCATTTATAGAAGAGATTGAATGGCCAATAAGAAAATAAGAAGCAACAAGGATTGTTTTTGCCAAAGTGAAGGACATGGATTAGGCAAAATTAGATTCAAGAGTCTAATCCCCAGCCCATTGACTAGAGAGATTAGATTATTCTGTAAAAGGGTTTGATCTTTACATGAGGAAGCTGGTCCAAGTTGTCATTAGAGTGTTAGTTTGGTGCTGATAGTAGGAGTCACATTAATAAAGACACTGAACAGTGTAACATAATTATAGGCCAAAATATAAAAAGGAACAACAATTAGAAACAAACAGCACTACTCTTTTGTTTAATATGTTTCTTTGAGATGAACTGTTAATCTAGACTATTATCAAGGCTTTAGACCTATGTGAATTTACTGATGAAGTGGTGACAAGCTGTCTGATGGCTACTGGATAGCATACCTTACTCTGCTCACTGTCTGTACCTAGAGGTACACTATTTCACTCCTTGCTCTTGATGGATAAACATACAGCCTAAGTTATTAGTCCTATCATATTTTATAACACCAAACATGAACATTTTATAACAACAAATACTGCTCAAGCAGTGAAGAAAAAGGTATTCCTATAAGCAGGGTGTCCCAGGGGGGGGGGGGGAGGGAGGGGTGTGCTGCCCCTCCAACAGTTTTGGAATTCGGTAAAATTTTTGCTGAAGGCAAAATTTCAGCAGAAATTTAGCAAAATGTTTGATTTCTGTCAAAAATTCAGCATAAATCAGGTATTGATTTGGTAAAATTTACAAAGATTGCCCCCCCCCCCCACTGAAACAAGTCTTGGGATGCCCCTGCCTATAAGTCTTTTTCAGGGTAGGATAATTGCAAAATGCATATAGCAGTGGGGATGGTTTGGGGTGAAATGCAATGAGGTAAAATTCTACTTTAGCTACTTTTGGCTATCTTGCAAAGGGGTTAGGAAAATGAACTTCAGGGAGGTTTACAGGCTAAAGTATGCCCAGGAACTATTTGAAGTACCTACCTCCACTCCTTCTCTCTAGAAGGGTCCTGAAACTTGCCTACATGACAGGTCTATACCTAGGCCTATTGAAAATTTGACAAAAAAATATTTTACTTTAATTATCAGTTTCTTTTTCTCTGGCTTTAGTTCTGAAAATGTAATTCCAGTTGAACCTACACCTATTGAAAATTGGACAAAACAATATTTTACCTTAATTTTCAGTTATCAGTTTCTTTTTCTCTGGCTTTAGTTCTGAAAATGCAATTCCTGTTATTTGAGTAGAATTTTAAGCTATATTTAAGTCACAAAAAACCTGTTTTTGACAGGTTAATTCAAAACACTGCTATAGAGTAGTGGAATGCATAGCATGGTTTTCATTGCATATATGATATTTAAACTGATGTTTTTTGGGGTTTAGGGGGGGGGGGAAGGTACCTAGGTTAGGTTACATATTAAATATATGCTATGCTTTACTGCCCACCCCCCTAATGTGCAAATATATAGCCCAAATTTTGGTAAATCTTTCACAGATCAATTATTGACTTAAAAATAAAGTAAACATACCACTCAGTGCCTTTTTTTATGCTCTTTCCAAATACAATAATCATTTTTGTTAGAAATAAATTTTAGCCCCCACCCCTATATATACCAATTCAGGGTATATATTTGAACATTAGAGGGATGAGGGAAAGTTTAAACTTACCTCTCATTTACATCAGAAATAAAATTGACCCCAACCCCCCTTCATGCAAATATATACCCTGAATTGGTATAAATAGAGGTGGGGGTAAAATTCATTTCTGACAAAAATAATTATTATATTTGAAAAGAGCATAAAAAAAGCATCAAGTTGTATGTTTACTTTATTTGTAAGGCAATAATATGATCTGCAAAAAATTTACCCAAATTTGTTTATAAACTGTTATATAGCCTATTCATTCTTCATTTTATTTCATTAGCATTAACCAAACTTGACTTTTTAAAAAGGCCCATATAATGCCCAAGTACCCATGTTTTTTTCAAAATTTAGGAAATGCATTAACATATCTTTAAAACCTTATAAATTGGGATTGAGCAAAGTTGTAAAGCTGAAAACAATTTTGTTGTACTTTATTTAAGCAGAAATTCTATTTTGCAAGGTTTCACTCTATAACACACAGATTTCTAAGGCTCATCTAAGGTCAGGACCCTTTAGAGGGAGAAGTAGAGGAGGTAGGTACTTCAAAATACCTTCCCAGGACATACTTTAGCCTGTAGACCTATCCCTGAAAGTTTCATTTTCCTAACCTAACCCCTATCCTAGATAGCCAAAAGTAGCTAAAGTAGATTTTGCCTGTAATGAAATTACAGTCAAAATGTACTGACTAAAATTTATCTGCATAGGCTAGCCTATTATGCAGTAAGAACTGGGTGAATTAGGGTGAGAAGGAAAAGTACCAAGAATTGTGTTTTTTAAATGTTTCCTTCTCTAGAACCCCAATTCTAGGCTTAAACACCTACCATAGTTGTGGCTAAGTGCAAAGGGGAGCAATTGCAAAAGATAAATCTAGCCTAGCCTACTTATGTTTAGAATATTTGATCCCAATGATATAGGCTACTAGCATAACCTTCTTCAAACAATAGTTCAAGTGCAGCTTTTCAAATTTAAGAGACCCAGCATCTAATTTAGACCCTAAAATAGTTATTTTTAAGCAAGGCCCTAAATTTCTGCTTAAATTACCATTGGTGGCGAGGTGATTGAAATTTTAAATATTCTGCCCATGGGATTTACGGAAAAATCCCTTAAGTTTTACCTGTAATATTTCACTTAAAAAATGACATATAATATAAAAACAGAACATTGGCGAACTTCATTTAAGCCAAGTAAAAAGGCTAAGATTTTTCATTTAAATAATATTGACATATCTAACTGATTATTTACGTCAAACAAGATAATTTAAAAAGTTCAGACCAAATAACGTGACTATCATTTCAGAATTTGCAGAACAAAATAATTGGTTATAAGTTGCAGTAACAAAACTGTCGGTTTTAAGTGTCAGTGCTAATGCTGACAATTGTAAGTCTAGTAAAATTCTAGATCCTGCACTTTGTTCTGTCTCTCAAAATAGATTCAGTAAGGAGAATAAAAATTTCTGGACTGAATTCAGAGTCTAAATTGTAGGCTATAATGGGAATGTGTTTGTCTTTACTCTTTTCCTGGTGATCTTCTAGATGAGCTACATTTTGCTATCTTTGAAAGTGGCTAGGCTTGGAAAATAAATTGTTTAGTATTGAATCCAAGGCCAAAAGCATAGCCTACTCTGGGCTTCCTTAATTCTGGATTGAGTCTTAATTTCATTAGACTCTTGGCTTTAAAAATGCAATCCAGTGGTTGGTTACTTTGAAGTAAACATAAAAAATCAAAATTCTAGTTTTGGAGCTTTTTGTGGTACTGGTGCACTATATGGTACATATGAAAGAAGTCAAGTTTGGTTAATGCTAATGAAATAAAATAAAATAGGATGAGTATATAATAGTTTAGAAACAAATTTGGCTATATATTTATTCATTAGGAAGGGGGGAGGGGTAAAGCATAGCATATATTAAATATGTAACCTAACCTATGTACCCTTTTCATTCCTAAGCCCCAAAAAACAACTGGGTCAATATATACCAAATCATATTATTGAGTTAGGACTAAAGTGAATACACCATTTGATGCCTTTTTTATGCTTATTATGAATATAATAAGCATTTCTATCAGAAATGAATTTCAGCCCCCCCCCTATATATCCCAATTGAGGGTTAGGTTAGGTATAGCCTATATAGGGGGGGGGGGCTTAAATTCATTTTCGATAGAAATGCTTATTATATTCATAATCAGCATAAAAAAAGGCATCAAATGGTGTATTCACTTTATTTGAAACTCAATAATATGATTTGGTATATATTGACCAACAACTGTTTAAATATTGAGAAACCATGCTTTGCCATTAATTTATCTAGAAAATCACCCTTTGTCTGCTAATGAAATAGCAGTTTGACAGGTTTTGTGAATGGTTTCTTTGATACAGTCTATAGTGGTATGTACCATATAGTGCACCAGTACCCTTTTTGCTATCTTGGAAAGTACATTGGTAAGGAAAATAAAACTTTCAGGGATAGATGTACAGACTAAAGTAGGTTATGTCCTGGGAAGGTATTCCATTAATTAACTCCTTTAAATTGCAGCCATCAGTTTATGCAGTATAATAGATAGTCCTATACTAAAACCAGGTTTCTTGTGTTACAACACAAGGAAAGCTGTCTTTGACTGGCTATAATATAGTTGCTTAGGGTATAAATAATGCTCGCTAATGATATATTGTTTTGAATTTAAAGCTATATCTAATTGACTGGTATTTATATGTTGTAATTAGATCTCAAAAGTTGTTAAGACTAGCCTATATTAATGAGGTTTCCAGGGCTGAACTAATAGCCCAAAGTACATCCAGACAAAGTGGCTTGAGTTATCTAATTCCAGGACTCTAGAGTTTTTAGTTGAATGACTCCAAGGTAACCCCTCTTTGCAGTTTCTGAAAAAAGAGATCTTGGAGTTATTGTTGATTGTCAACATAAGTTAGGCACCCATGCAAAATCTGCATTGTCATCTCCACTCCAATCTCTTTGAATGATCAGAAGAACTATCCACAGCAGATACCCAAAAGTATTAATGAAGCTCTACAAGGCACTAGTTTGCCTGTGCCTAGTGGCTAGGATGTCCTGGGTGTCACCTTACTTCAAGAAGGACAAAGAAATACTAGAAAGAGAACAACAAAGAGCAACCAAAATAGTCTAAGAGCAACCTCAAACAAATGCCATACAAAAAGCATTAACATCATTTGAAGCTTCTTATTCTCATATACTGGAGAAAATATGGCAACATGATTATGGCCCACAAAATTATTTCCAAAAATATTCTCCCTGGTCTCCTCCCCCCTCTCTAGAACATTCTGTGACTTGAAGGTATTCCAAAAAAATCTTCAAGAAACACTCCTCAATCCAAGAAAGAAGCCAAATTTTTAGCCAGTGAGTAACAAACTTGGGGAATCAACTCTCTGAAGATATGGTGGCTGTTTATTCAAGAGGTGCGTTCAAGAAAAATTCTGACAAAGAATGGCAACAGCAAGAGCTTCTGTACAACTGGAAAGCTGTTGAGTCCTCAACCCAAATGTAGCAAGCAACTGCATCAAACAACCTACAGAAGTCATAATGGACCATTAGAAGGATGGAAAATCCTTAGATTTGCTCCAAGCTGCAATTTAAGGTGAGGTAATGACTCTGAAATTTGAGTTTTCTAGTTGAATTACTAATAACTAATGCCTCTATACCAGAAGTACTTAGAGCTAGATTAATGAAAACTTCAGAACCAAATTTAGAGCATAAATTAGAGCATAGTTTTACCCCTGTAGCTAAAAAATTTAAGCAGTTCTAGTTTAACAACTCTTATTTTATTTCTAAAGTGCTTAGAGCTTAATTAATGAAAACTTCAGGACCAAATTTAGAACATAAATTATGCTGAGGAAATATGTTTTTGAATTGTTCAAAAACACCAGTAATTTTAGTTTAATAACTCTTTTTATTTTTCTACAGTGCTCAGGGCTAGATTAATGCAAACCTTAGGACCAAATTTAGAACATAAATTATGTGGGGGAAGACATTTTTGAATTGCCCCTCCCCTCCTCTTGCTTGAAAATTCCAGAAATTCTAGTTTAACAACTAAGATAATTTGAACTTATCACCAACAACCACTAGTCAGAAACACTTTCCACTAGCAGACTAGAATTGCTTTGCAAGTCTATCCAATTTCTGTCTTCTTGGGTATAGCACTGAGGACACATTCTGCTAGTCATGAATAATAAAGTTAAATAATCCAAATTAAGCAGGCTTTTCTTTCAAGCTTGTATAAAAAGGCATAAAGGAAAGAGTATAATAATATAAAGAGATATCAAGAATTTTTATTATAAAATATAATGATAGGATGTATAATAATGTTATTAAATGCAATAACAGCATAATAATGACATTCAATTCAATTACTTATAATGGCATTCAAGTTGTAATGCAGGGAGACAGTGTCCCTGAGATTCTGATACATCTCATTCAGGCATACTATCACCATCCTTGTGCCTGAATACAAGTGTGTAGAAAATTATCCTTGCTTTTTGACATCAGTTTTGGGGTGAGGCATGGCTGTGTTCTGTCTCCCACACTTCATAACTTCATTACCAGTTGGGGAATGAAGGATGCCATGCATTGTGTCACTGGTTTCAAAGTAACCTCATTACCTCAATTATGTAGAGAACATTGTTTTGCTAGAGAACCATATAGACTAAGTTCAAGCCCTGCTGTGCAATGTTGCTGTCAATGCAGAGTGGGTTGGTCTGGAGATTAGCAAAAAAAAAAAAAAACTAAATTCTAACAAACTTTAGAGATGTATGGGAAAGTAGTATTTTGCTCAATAACATCCAGTTAGAAATTGTCATTCAAGTGCTGGTTGTATTGAGGAAATGCAGAGCAGAATGTCCTCAGCATCCGTAGTCTTTGCTCAGCTAAGGAAAAATCTAAGGAGACTGAGAGATATACTATCAAAGACAAAAATCCAAATGTACAAGGCATTTTTCCACTCCACACTTCTCTAAGGATGTGAGACTTGCCCTTTCAAGGCTGTGGATGTCAGAGAAATCATTGTGTTTGACCTTCCTATTTGAGACAAATCCTTGGTATTTCCCTTCAAGGTAGAGTCAGTAATACTCAAATTAGACTGCATTACCACCAGACATGTGGCATTGTAACACTGATCAAGAAATGCTGCCATAACCTGGTTAGCCATGTTGATTGAAAACCATGTGGTGCCCTGACTAAACCTAGGGTGACCTGTAGACCCCTCACAGAATGGATTAGAAAAGGCACAATGGTCAAGTATTGACCTGGGTCAACACAGTAAAGGCAAATCTAGAGGCGATTGGCAGCTTTGGTAGTCATGGTCATAGATGGGACAAACATTGGAAAGGTTGAATTTCCAAACCTTTTCACAATTGATTGAATAGCTTGGCACTGAACCACTTCTCAAATCATAGCACTACAGAGAGCTGAAGAGCTTGCATCCTGACACAATTATGTAAAATGTCATGGTGATATATAAAGTGGGATGTATATTTATCCATCAAGGGAGGGTAGGTATAAAGAGAGGCAGTGTTCCTTTAGGAGCAAGAGAAGTAAGTAATGATTGTTGTCTTAAAGTATTTTTTAGGGTTTACTTCAAATGGTCTCCTGGTCTTAACATGTAATGTTTTTTTAACAGGTATTATATTGCATTGTGAGCCAGTTGCTGTACAAGGAACAGATACAAAATAATACAAACAAAAAGAATCAATAAGGCTTTTTATATAGCATAGGGCTATATCTGGTATTTTAAGGAGGGGGGGGGGCTGAGATGTGATTGTCATGGTGGTGATTATTGCTAGAAATTGTGTTCAATAGGGAATTGAATAGCATAAAAAACCAAGAGAGGAAAGGATACAATAAATGAAAAAATAAAATCAAGTAGGTGGGAAAACAAGGAACTGTATCAGCCAATGGTAAAATATGAAAGACAAAGAACAAGCAAATATTTTGACAAGGACCTCTGCCAAGGTTTCCTAAATGCTAAAAAAAAAAAAAAATCTAACCTTTCACAGTGTATTTGACAAAAAGAGAACAGATACTGAATAAAAACCAACCAGGAATCAATGAAAGAGAATTCACCAAAGTGATTGAGCAAATAGTTTTTGCTTTGCAATAGTTTTAGCTTGTCTGCAATTTTATTTTTCATTAGATATGTGGATAGGTTCTCTTAAATTAGACTGAGCAAAAATATTCATTGAGTCTTTTAATGTTAAATTGGGCTTAAATAAATATCTCCTATGTCTCTATTTGTAGCCAAATTTCTGTTTATATATATATTTTTTTTTATCTCAATTGCCTCCTTAAAAGATTGCAATAGGCTATTTACAGTAGACATTAGAGATGCCTCCTCAATAAGAACTAAATGTACAGAATTATTGAAAATATGCAGGGCCAAAGCTTAATCAAAGTTGTCACTTTTATTTTTATTTTCAGAACTCAGGGACTTATCTATTGAAATTTTGTGTTCATACAATTATTCCCCTAGTTGGTGATGGATCCTACCCATGTAAAATATCCCACATGAACATGGGACTCTTTAGACCTCAATACCCAGTATAGGGTCAGTTTTATCCTTTCCCAAGTTGAAAAAATGTTCAACTTTTTGTTCAGTTTAGAAATAAACAGAGATATTATGTTTTTTCTTTAGTTTTTCCAAGTTTGGTGCTGAGTTATGAGATGCATGGTAAAATGGTGAAAGTTTTGTTCTCAATTGCTTGAAATAACTGATATAAGGGGGGCAAGCTCCCTATTTTCCTGTATTACCTTGTTTAATTATTAATTAAAACACTTTTTCCGCAAAATACGTTTTTCAAAGAAAAGTAAAGAACTCAATTAAACAAAAAATGAGCAAAAATAAAATCAAATAATCGACCAAGCATGAAACTACCACAAATTCGATAAATAAATGAAACCCAAACCAACAGAAATTACAATAAATAACCAAGTCAAACTCAAAACGAGCAGTAATTAACATAAGTTGGGGTCAAAACCCCTATGCCTTCCCAAGGCCAGAACATAATTTGCACTTTACTGAAGAAAATATAAATGTTTTTACTTTTATAACTTTAATAAATGAAATAATATTAACATTTTGATTACTAAATATAAGTATATGTATATTAAACTGACAATGCACATTCATTTGTATTTTTTTTCAGTGAAGTGCAAATTATGTTCTGGCCTTGGGAAGGCATAGGAGTTTTGAGCCCAACTTATGTTAATTTCTGCTCGTTTTGAGTTTGACTTGGTTAGTTATTGTAATTTCTGTTTGTTTTGGGTTTCATTTATTTATCGATGCTGATTTGTGGTAGTTTCACACTTGGTAGATTATTTGATTTTATTTTTGCTCATTTTTGTTTAATGGAGTTCTTTGCTTTTCTTTGAAAAACTTATTTTGTGGAAAAAGTTTTTTTTTAATTAATTTATGTTTGTTTTATATTGACATAGTCTTTTCAGAGAAAAAGAAAATAATACTTTAAATCTTTTCGTTTTTTTTTAGAATTTATAGTTTGACCTGCTATTTGTATGCTGGAGAAAAATTTTCAGCAATTTTTAACAACATACACCCTCTTAAAAATCTGGACACAAATAGTAGTGTTTAATTTAGTTTCATACCTCCTCTAGTTGACCTGAAATGGAAAACTTGATACCATTCGCAAAAAAAATCTGTTTACCTTCTTTGATAGCTTGGATACACTTACGCTATTTTGATTTGGTTAAATTTTAAGAGCAGAAGTAGCCCCGAAAGTTTGAACATAATGCCCTTAGTCGTTCTTGGGATACTGTTGAGATGCCTTATTGGGAATTAGCATTAACACAGTGCATTTTGATTTAATCTTATGGCAACATTTAGTTTTTAAACATAAAGTCAAATGGGAGGGTGGGCGTGGGAGGGGATTAGTTTCTCTCCAATCACATTTGACTATTAAAAAGGGTTCCAGCCCTTTCTATTTTGAATCAAATGAGCCCTTTTCGAAGTTCCTACAACAACTCCTTCAATACAAAGTGCCCTGGTCTAAACAACAACAACAACAAAAAAATAATACATTATACCCACATCAATCTTTACTATAAAAATGTCAAGTCTTCTAATCACTTTCAACTATTAAAAAGGGCACTAGGCCTTTCAATTTCCAATCAAATGAGCCCTTTTTGAGTTTCTATAACAACGCTTCCTATAAACACCTTATATGCCCCCAGGGCATAAATTACAACTCTTACCCTAAGCGCTGTGAGGGTGGTCGTCACCCTCTAAGACCTAATTTCTAGAACTTTCAACTACGTTAAACAAAATGGCTATCTCAAAATTTTGATTGGATGTGTCTGGGAAAATGGTGGGTGTGAGAGGGGTGTTAGTCTTTCTCTGATCACTTTCAACTATTAAAAAAGGCACTAGTCCTTTCAATTTCCAATCAAATGAACCCTTTTGAAGTTTCTATCACAACACTTTCAATACTTTCAATTTATATGCCCCCAGGGGATAACTTACAACCCTCGCCCTGAGGGCTGGTGGGGGGGTGTCATCCTTGCAGACCTAATTTCCAGAACTTTCTACTATGTTGAACAAAATGGCTATCTGAAAATTTTGATTGGATGTGTTTGGGGGAATGGTGGGCGTGAGAGGGGGGGGGGGTTAGTTACCATCTAATCACTTTCAACTATTCAGGGTTTGGACTCACCTATAAATTCCAATAAATTCCTATATTTTAATGCACTCCTATAAAATGCCTATATTTTGGCTAAAATCCTATTATTTCTATATTTTTGGCTGAAGAGCACTAAGAACATTGCTCATGATTTGCAATTTTGACTGCTTGTTAAGTAAGTCAAGATGTGCTTTCCTTTGCTTTTGACTCTGCTTGTAAACTGTGCTGTCTTTTGGTGTAGATCGATAATTAATTACAACTGTTGAGCTGTTTGAACTTAACTAATGCTTTGTGTTGGGCTTAGTAAGCTGCTTCTGCCTGGGCTATGCTGTTGTTTTGACTTGGTAGCCTATGTTTTGTTAATTGTCATGTTGGGCCTGTCCAAAATGAGTGAAGATCAGTATATAGGCTAGCAGTCTCTGCTTAATGAGACTGGAGTTCTTTCTTCCAACTTATGCGTTTCCTGGCTGAGCGAACGCTATAAAAGGCTGATGCGAATACAGCCCAGTTTCGAAAATATCCACATCTTCCTTTTTATGGCCTTTTAATCGTGGGATGCTATTTGGCAGGTGATGCTTGGTAATCAAGTATGGGGCCTACCGAGTTTAATAGTTCATGGCTTGCTAAGACGGATTTCAGTGGTAGAAAGATTGACGAATGGTGTAAGACTGGTAACAACCCGTACTCGTTCTTTTGCAAACTTTGCTTGAAAAATCTTGGTTGCACAGCTGTGGTTGCTCAGCTAAACCAACACGTGCGATCTGCAGAACACAAAGCCGCAGTTACTGCTCAACTACATTCATTACAGCTTCACCTGATGGGACAATATCGAGTTGATGAAACAACCAAGGATAAACCATTAGTTGGTACAAACATGTTTTGTGAGCGTGATGCTGCTTATAAAGCTGAGTTAATATGGACACTTCAGACGGTATAAAGTTCCATGTCTGCTAACTCTTCAGATCATATTGTCGAAACCTTCCATGCGATGTTCCCCAGTAAGATCCCCGATAGAATGTCCCTATGTGCAAAGAAACTTACGTATCTGATCACCGATGCGCTGCATCCGTACAGTATGCAAATGCTTGGGAAGGACATTCAGTCATATTTTGTACTAGAATATGACGAGACAAACAACAACGCTGGTATGAAAGAGTTACAGATACGTGTTTGATATTGATGCTCATACAGAAACGAAACCCAGAGCAGACATTTATGCACAAGTCTTATGGGCCATGCAACAAGTGATGACCTGTACAGAAAGATTATGTCAGTCATTGAGCAGAACCAGCTGCCACTTGAAAAACTGATCACGCTTGGAGGTGACGGACCCAATGGCAACAAAATCGTTTGGGACCGGTTCAAGGCTGAACAAAAGAAAGTGACGGGAAAGGGAATGTTGAAGATTGGTACTTGCAACATCCATATAATCCATAACGCTTTCTTGAATGGTCTTCAGGTGCTTGGAGAAGAAAGTTCCAACTTTGTTATTCTTGTGCATTCATTTTTTGACGGCTGTCCTGCACGTTGTGAAGACTATCGGAAGTGCCAAAAGAAAGTGGGGGTGCCAGAGAATGCTTTCATGAAGCATGTCCCATGCCGCTGGCTGACGATTGGATGTGCCTAGCTGGAACCATGCAGCAGTGGCCGGCAATCTTAGAGTACTTCTTGAACTTTGCGCCGAGAGAGAAAAAACTGAAGAAACTTCTGTCCACTCCCAAATTTCTGAAGATTGTGGCTTATATCAAAAGTACGATGATGAAGGCCCAACTCGAGTTTGTTCTAGCCTCAGCAGAACTGTTCATGGGTTTCACCCAACTGTTCCAGAAAGAAGAACCTCTCATTCATGTTCTGCACTCAAAAATCAAAAGACTAGTTGTGACACTTTGCGGACGGGTCTTTACTCCAGATTTCGTGACCGAGACTGAAAATTTCTCACCAAAAACGTTGAACCTGGCTGAAAATTTTTCAGAAAATCCCATAGTTTCA
This sequence comes from Artemia sinica, assembly GCA_027921565.1. Lineage (NCBI taxonomy): Eukaryota > Metazoa > Arthropoda > Branchiopoda > Anostraca > Artemiidae > Artemia > Artemia sinica. The sequence continues at coordinate 26,242,963 of CM051257.1, forward strand.
GAGAATGTGGAACGAGCTTTTGGTGAGAAAGCAACAGTGAAAGACAAGTCCATTTTCTGTGTTAATGTACGAAAATATTTTATTGCGGGTTTTCGCCATATTTTGAACAAATGTCCTCTGGATAAGGATGTTCTTTAGAGGCTTTACGCTATTTGAGTACGATCAACATGAAGGATTCAAGAAGCATTGCAGACACAGCGGTTGTGGTACGCGAGATTGCTTTTGAAAAAAGCTCAGACGTCGCCCAGGCTGAGTGGCTGCTTTTGCGAACGGAAACTGGACACCGTGAGTACATTACTCGGATCGATCATTTCTGGAGCCATTATTTGGTCTGGTGAATGAGCGCGGGACAGCAAGTACCCAGAACTTACCAAGCTTCTGGAAAACCAGAACTGTTTGTTATTACAAAAGAGCTGTTGAATCTTGCACGTTCCGCACGGTCTTGGTATCAACAATATCTGGATGAAAAGAAAAAAGGAGAGCCATCCGAGAAGGAGAAAGCAGCTTTCGAAGAGGACAACAAGAGGAAGTTGCTGGAGGTTCATGACAAAAAGACACAAATAGAAGACCTGGAAAGCAAAAGGAAAAAACGTAGAGCATCAGATCAAGAAAAGAGAACAGTAGCAGATACTCTACTTCAGGAAGAGACCGACAGAATGAAGAAGCCTGCCGAGTCCAAGAGTTCCATAGACGTTGCCCTAGCTGTTTCTTTGCTCGAAGGAGCTGTGAAGTCCAGAACAAGTGAAAGAGAGCAGATGGTGGAATCTGCAAGAATGTAGCAGTCTCTTGCCAAGAGAAAAACTTACTTCATACCGAAATTGATACCCAATAAGCAGCAAGAGTAGCTTCAAGTATTTTACCTGTATCAGTCAATCATTGGCATAGTATGTGTATCTGATTTTTTACTGTTTTTTACTATTTGAAATAAATGGAAAAAAAATGTAGAAACTCGGGAAATAACGAATTTATGTGACCAGGCATTCCACAACATCTACTACAGATCTGATCCCGAGGACTTCCGAATCCTATATTTGGGCCCGGGAAATCCTATAAAAATAGGGCAGAGCCTATAATTTGAAACGAACCGACTTGTCCGAACCCTGACTATTAAAAAGGGCACTAGCCCTCTCAATTTGCAATTGAATGAGCCCCTTTTGAAGTTTTTACAACAACTCTATCATTAAAAACCTTATATGCCCCCAGGGCATAACTTACAACCTTTGCCCTGGGGACTCTGGGGGGCTTGTCATCCTTAAATACATAATTTCCAGAACTTTCAACTACGTTGAACAAAATGGCTATCTCTAAACTTTGATTGAATGTGTTTGGGGAAATGGTGGGCGAGAGAGGGGGTTAATTACTCTATTCACTTTCAACTATTAAAAGGGGCAATTTCAATTTCCAATCAAATGAGCCCTTTTGAAATTTCTACAACAACTTTCTATATAAACCTTATATGCCCCCAGGGCATAACTTACAACCCTTGCACTGAGGGCTCTGATGGGGCTATCATCATAAAAGACCTAATTTCCAGAACTTTTGACTACATTGAACAAAATGGATATCTCAAAATTTTGATTGGATGTGTTTGGGGAAATGGTGGGCGTGAGAGGGGGGCTAGTTGCCCTTCAATCACTTTTGACTATTAAAGGGGCATTAGCCCTTTCAATTTTCAATTGAATGAGCCCTTTTTGATGTTTTTACAACATTGCTTTCTATAAAAACCTTACATGCTCCCAGGGCATAACTTAAAACCCTTGACCTGCGGATTGTGGGGGGATGGGTTGTCATCCTTAAAGACCTAATTACCAAAACTTTCAACTGCGTTGAATAAAATGGCTATCTAAAAATTTTGATTGGATGTGTTTGGGGAAGAGGTGGGCATGAGAGGGGGTTAGTTGCCCTCAAATCGCTTTTGACTATTAAAAAAGGCACTAGCCCTTTGAATTTCCAATCAAATGCTTTTTCAAGTTTGTACAATTAAGATTTCAATAAAAACTTTATATGCCCCCAGGGCATAACTTATAACCCTTGCCCTGAAGACTCTGGGAGGAGTGTCCTGGTCAAAGGTATAATTTCCTGAACTTTAAACTGTGTGGAACAAAATGGCTATCTAAAAATTTTGATTAGATATGTTTCAGGAAAGGGTGGGCGTGGAAGGGGTGCTAGTTGCCTTCCAATCACTTTCGACTATTAAAAAGGCACTAGCCATTTCAATTTCCAATCGAATGAGCCATTTTTGAAGTTTCTACGACAACGCATTCTATAAAAACCTTATATGCCCCCAGGGCATAACTTACAACCCTTGCCCTGAGGGCTGTGGGGGAGTTTCCTCCTCGAAAACATAATTTCCATCTGGAAATCCACAACACTGAACAAAATGGCTATCTAAAAATTTTGATTGGATGTGTTTGGGGAAAGGGTGGGCAAGAGAGGGGGGCTAGTTGCCCTCAAATCACTTTCGACTATTAAAAATGGCACTAGACCTTTGAATTTCCTATCGAATGAGCCCTTATTCAAGTTTCTATGACAAATATTTCAATAAAAACTTATATGCCCCCATGGCATAACTTACAACCCTTGCTCTGAAGACTGTGGGGGGAGTGTCCTGCTCAAATGTATAATTTCCTGAACTTTAACTGCATGGAACAAAATGGCTATCTCAAAATTTTGATTGGATGTGTTTGGGGAAATGGTGGGCGTGGAAGGGGTGTTAGTTTCTTTCCAATTACTTTTGACTATTAAAAAGGGCACAAGCAATTTCAGTTTCTAATCAAATGAGACCTTTTTGAAGTTTCTATGACAACGCGTTCTATAAAAACTTTATATGTCCCCAGGGCATAACTTACAACCCTTGTCCTGAGGGCTGTGAGGGGGTTGTCATCCTCAAAGACCTAATTTCCAGAATTTAAAACTATGTTCAACAAAATGGCTATCTCAAAATTTTGATTGGATGTGTTTGGGGAGAAGGTGGGTGTGAGAGGGGGTTAGTTACCGTCCAATGACTTTCAGTTATTAAAAAGGGCACTAGGCCTTTGAATTTCCAATCAAATGAGCCTTTTTTGAAGTTTCTAAGACAACAGCTTCTATAAAAACCTTATATGCCCCAGGGCATAACTTACAACCCTTGCCCCAAGGGTTATGGGGGAGTGTCCTCCTCAAAAATATATTTTCTATCTGGAAATCAACTACGCTGAACAAAATGGCTATCTCAAATTTTGATGGGATGGGTTTCGGGGAATGATGGGCATGGGGGGAGGGGTAGTTGCCCTCCAATCACTTTCGACTATTAAAAAGGGCACTAGCCCTTTGAATTTCCAATTGAATGAGTCTTTTTGAAGCTGTCTGATGGCTACTGGATAGCATACCTTACTCTGCTCATGTATGTACCTAGAGGTACACTATTTCACTCCTTGCTCTTGATGGATAAACATACAGCCTAAGTTATTAATCCTATCATATTTTATAACACCAAACATGAACATTTTATAACAACAAATACTGCTCAAGCAGTGAAGAAAAAGGTATTCTATAAGCAGGGTGTCCCAGGGGTGAGGGGGCGGAGGGAGGGGTGTGCTGCCCCTCCAACAGTTTTGGAATTCGTGTAAAATTTTTGCTGAAGGCAAAATTTCAGCAGAAATTTTGCAAAATTGCCATTTATTTATCGATGCTGATTTGTGGTAGTTTCACACTTGGTAGATTATTTGATTTTATTTTTGCTCATTTTTGTTTAATGGAGTTCTTTGCTTTTCTTTGAAAAACTTATTTTGTGGAAAAAGTTTTTTTTTAATTAATTTATGTTTGTTTTATATTGACATAGTCTTTTCAGAGAAAAAGAAAATAATACTTTAAATCTTTTCGTTTTTTTTTAGAATTTATAGTTTGACCTGCTATTTGTATGCTGGAGAAAAATTTTCAGCAATTTTTAACAACATACACCCTCTTAAAAATCTGGACACAAATAGTAGTGTTTAATTTAGTTTCATACCTCCTCTAGTTGACCTGAAATGGAAAACTTGATACCATTCGCAAAAAAAATCTGTTTACCTTCTTTGATAGCTTGGATACACTTACGCTATTTTGATTTGGTTAAATTTTAAGAGCAGAAGTAGCCCGAAAGTTTGAACATAATGCCCTTAGTCGTTCTTGGGATACTGTTGAGATGCCTTATTGGGAATTAGCATTAACACAGTGCATTTTGATTTAATCTTATGGCAACATTTAGTTTTTAAACATAAAGTCAAATGGGAGGGTGGGCGTGGGAGGGGATTAGTTTCTCTCCAATCACATTTGACTATTAAAAAGGGTTCCAGCCCTTTCTATTTTGAATCAAATGAGCCCTTTTCGAAGTTCCTACAACAACTCCTTCAATACAAAGTGCCCTGGTCTAAACAACAACAACAACAAAAAAATAATACATTATACCCACATCAATCTTTACTATAAAAATGTCAAGTCTTCTAATCACTTTCAACTATTAAAAAGGGCACTAGGCCTTTCAATTTCCAATCAAATGAGCCCTTTTTGAGTTTCTATAACAACGCTTCCTATAAACACCTTATATGCCCCCAGGGCATAAATTACAACTCTTACCCTAAGCGCTGTGAGGGTGGTCGTCACCCTCTAAGACCTAATTTCCAGAACTTTCAACTACGTTAAACAAAATGGCTATCTCAAAATTTTGATTGGATGTGTCTGGGAAAATGGTGGGTGTGAGAGGGGTGTTAGTCTTTCTCTGATCACTTTCAACTATTAAAAAAGGCACTAGTCCTTTCAATTTCCAATCAAATGAACCCTTTTGAAGTTTCTATCACAACACTTTCAATACTTTCAATTTATATGCCCCCAGGGGATAACTTACAACCCTCGCCCTGAGGGCTGGTGGGGGGGTGTCATCCTTGCAGACCTAATTTCCAGAACTTTCTACTATGTTGAACAAAATGGCTATCTGAAAATTTTGATTGGATGTGTTTGGGGGAATGGTGGGCGTGAGAGGGGGGGGGGGTTAGTTACCATCTAATCACTTTCAACTATTCAGGGTTTGGACTCACCTATAAATTCCAATAAATTCCTATATTTTAATGCACTCCTATAAAATGCCTATATTTTGGCTAAAATCCTATTATTTCTATATTTTTGGCTGAAGAGCACTAAGAACATTGCTCATGATTTGCAATTTTGACTGCTTGTTAAGTAAGTCAAGATGTGCTTTCCTTTGCTTTTGACTCTGCTTGTAAACTGTGCTGTCTTTTGGTGTAGATCGATAATTAATTACAACTGTTGAGCTGTTTGAACTTAACTAATGCTTTGTGTTGGGCTTAGTAAGCTGCTTCTGCCTGGGCTATGCTGTTGTTTTGACTTGGTAGCCTATGTTTTGTTAATTGTCATGTTGGGCCTGTCCAAAATGAGTGAAGATCAGTATATAGGCTAGCAGTCTCTGCTTAATGAGACTGGAGTTCTTTCTTCCAACTTATGCGTTTCCTGGCTGAGCGAACGCTATAAAAGGCTGATGCGAATACAGCCCAGTTTCGAAAATATCCACATCTTCCTTTTTATGGCCTTTTAATCGTGGGATGCTATTTGGCAGGTGATGCTTGGTAATCAAGTATGGGGCCTACCGAGTTTAATAGTTCATGGCTTGCTAAGACGGATTTCAGTGGTAGAAAGATTGACGAATGGTGTAAGACTGGTAACAACCCGTACTCGTTCTTTTGCAAACTTTGCTTGAAAAATCTTGGTTGCACAGCTGTGGTTGCTCAGCTAAACCAACACGTGCGATCTGCAGAACACAAAGCCGCAGTTACTGCTCAACTACATTCATTACAGCTTCACCTGATGGGACAATATCGAGTTGATGAAACAACCAAGGATAAACCATTAGTTGGTACAAACATGTTTTGTGAGCGTGATGCTGCTTATAAAGCTGAGTTAATATGGACACTTCAGACGGTATAAAGTTCCATGTCTGCTAACTCTTCAGATCATATTGTCGAAACCTTCCATGCGATGTTCCCCAGTAAGATCCCCGATAGAATGTCCCTATGTGCAAAGAAACTTACGTATCTGATCACCGATGCGCTGCATCCGTACAGTATGCAAATGCTTGGGAAGGACATTCAGTCATATTTTGTACTAGAATATGACGAGACAAACAACAACGCTGGTATGAAAGAGTTACAGATACGTGTTTGATATTGATGCTCATACAGAAACGAAACCCAGAGCAGACATTTATGCACAAGTCTTATGGGCCATGCAACAAGTGATGACCTGTACAGAAAGATTATGTCAGTCATTGAGCAGAACCAGCTGCCACTTGAAAAACTGATCACGCTTGGAGGTGACGGACCCAATGGCAACAAAATCGTTTGGGACCGGTTCAAGGCTGAACAAAAGAAAGTGACGGGAAAGGGAATGTTGAAGATTGGTACTTGCAACATCCATATAATCCATAACGCTTTCTTGAATGGTCTTCAGGTGCTTGGAGAAGAAAGTTCCAACTTTGTTATTCTTGTGCATTCATTTTTTGACGGCTGTCCTGCACGTTGTGAAGACTATCGGAAGTGCCAAAAGAAAGTGGGGGTGCCAGAGAATGCTTTCATGAAGCATGTCCCATGCCGCTGGCTGACGATTGGATGTGCCTAGCTGGAACCATGCAGCAGTGGCCGGCAATCTTAGAGTACTTCTTGAACTTTGCGCCGAGAGAGAAAAAACTGAAGAAACTTCTGTCCACTCCCAAATTTCTGAAGATTGTGGCTTATATCAAAAGTACGATGATGAAGGCCCAACTCGAGTTTGTTCTAGCCTCAGCAGAACTGTTCATGGGTTTCACCCAACTGTTCCAGAAAGAAGAACCTCTCATTCATGTTCTGCACTCAAAAATCAAAAGACTAGTTGTGACACTTTGCGGACGGGTCTTTACTCCAGATTTCGTGACCGAGACTGAAAATTTCTCACCAAAAACGTTGAACCTGGCTGAAAATTTTTCAGAAAATCCCATAGTTTCAGAGAATGTGGAACGAGCTTTTGGTGAGAAAGCAACAGTGAAAGACAAGTCCATTTTCTGTGTTAATGTACGAAAATATTTTATTGCGGGTTTTCGCCATATTTTGAACAAATGTCCTCTGGATAAGGATGTTCTTTAGAGGCTTTACGCTATTTGAGTACGATCAACATGAAGGATTCAAGAAGCATTGCAGACACAGCGGTTGTGGTACGCGAGATTGCTTTTGAAAAAAGCTCAGACGTCGCCCAGGCTGAGTGGCTGCTTTTGCGAACGGAAACTGGACACCGTGAGTACATTACTCGGATCGATCATTTCTGGAGCCATTATTTTGGTCTGGTGAATGAGCGCGGGACAGCAAGTACCCAGAACTTACCAAGCTTCTGGAAAACCAGAACTGTTTGTTATTACAAAAGAGCTGTTGAATCTTGCACGTTCCGCACGGTCTTGGTATCAACAATATCTGGATGAAAAGAAAAAAGGAGAGCCATCCGAGAAGGAGAAAGCAGCTTTCGAAGAGGACAACAAGAGGAAGTTGCTGGAGGTTCATGACAAAAAGACACAAATAGAAGACCTGGAAAGCAAAAGGAAAAAACGTAGAGCATCAGATCAAGAAAAGAGAACAGTAGCAGATACTCTACTTCAGGAAGAGACCGACAGAATGAAGAAGCCTGCCGAGTCCAAGAGTTCCATAGACGTTGCCCTAGCTGTTTCTTTGCTCGAAGGAGCTGTGAAGTCCAGAACAAGTGAAAGAGAGCAGATGGTGGAATCTGCAAGAATGTAGCAGTCTCTTGCCAAGAGAAAAACTTACTTCATACCGAAATTGATACCCAATAAGCAGCAAGAGTAGCTTCAAGTATTTTACCTGTATCAGTCAATCATTGGCATAGTATGTGTATCTGATTTTTTACTGTTTTTTACTATTTGAAATAAATGGAAAAAAAATGTAGAAACTCGGGAAATAACGAATTTATGTGACCAGGCATTCCACAACATCTACTACAGATCTGATCCCGAGGACTTCCGAATCCTATATTTGGGCCCGGGAAATCCTATAAAAATAGGGCAGAGCCTATAATTTGAAACGAACCGACTTGTCCGAACCCTGACTATTAAAAAGGGCACTAGCCCTCTCAATTTGCAATTGAATGAGCCCCTTTTGAAGTTTTTACAACAACTCTATCATTAAAAACCTTATATGCCCCCAGGGCATAACTTACAACCTTTGCCCTGGGGACTCTGGGGGGCTTGTCATCCTTAAATACATAATTTCCAGAACTTTCAACTACGTTGAACAAAATGGCTATCTCTAAACTTTGATTGAATGTGTTTGGGGAAATGGTGGGCGAGAGAGGGGGTTAATTACTCTATTCACTTTCAACTATTAAAAGGGGCAATTTCAATTTCCAATCAAATGAGCCCTTTTGAAATTTCTACAACAACTTTCTATATAAACCTTATATGCCCCCAGGGCATAACTTACAACCCTTGCACTGAGGGCTCTGATGGGGCTATCATCATAAAAGACCTAATTTCCAGAACTTTTGACTACATTGAACAAAATGGATATCTCAAAATTTTGATTGGATGTGTTTGGGGAAATGGTGGGCGTGAGAGGGGGGCTAGTTGCCCTTCAATCACTTTTGACTATTAAAGGGGCATTAGCCCTTTCAATTTTCAATTGAATGAGCCCTTTTTGATGTTTTTACAACATTGCTTTCTATAAAAACCTTACATGCTCCCAGGGCATAACTTAAAACCCTTGACCTGCGGATTGTGGGGGGATGGGTTGTCATCCTTAAAGACCTAATTACCAAAACTTTCAACTGCGTTGAATAAAATGGCTATCTAAAAATTTTGATTGGATGTGTTTGGGGAAGAGGTGGGCATGAGAGGGGGTTAGTTGCCCTCAAATCGCTTTTGACTATTAAAAAAGGCACTAGCCCTTTGAATTTCCAATCAAATGCTTTTTCAAGTTTGTACAATTAAGATTTCAGTAAAAACTTTATATGCCCCCAGGGCATAACTTATAACCCTTGCCCTGAAGACTCTGGGAGGAGTGTCCTGCTCAAGGGTATAATTTCCTGAACTTTAAACTGTGTGGAACAAAATGGCTATCTAAAAATTTTGATTAGATATGTTTCAGGAAAGGGTGGGCGTGGAAGGGGTGCTAGTTGCCTTCCAATCACTTTTGACTATTAAAAAGGCACTAGCCATTTCAATTTCCAATCGAATGAGCCCTTTTTGAAGTTTCTACGACAACGCATTCTATAAAAACCTTATATGCCCCCAGGGCATAACTTACAACCCTTGCCCTGAGGGCTGTGGGGGAGTTTCCTCCTCGAAAACATAATTTCCATCTGGAAATCCACAACACTGAACAAAATGGCTATCTAAAAATTTTGATTGGATGTGTTTGGGGAAAGGGTGGGCAAGAGAGGGGGGCTAGTTGCCCTCAAATCACTTTCGACTATTAAAAATGGCACTAGACCTTTGAATTTCCTATCGAATGAGCCCTTATTCAAGTTTCTATGACAAATATTTCAATAAAAACTTATATGCCCCCATGGCATAACTTACAACCCTTGCTCTGAAGACTGTGGGGGGAGTGTCCTGCTCAAATGTATAATTTCCTGAACTTTAACTGCATGGAACAAAATGGCTATCTCAAAATTTTGATTGGATGTGTTTGGGGAAATGGTGGGCGTGGAAGGGGTGTTAGTTTCTTTCCAATTACTTTTGACTATTAAAAAGGGCACAAGCAATTTCAGTTTCTAATCAAATGAGACCTTTTTGAAGTTTCTATGACAACGCGTTCTATAAAAACTTTATATGTCCCCAGGGCATAACTTACAACCCTTGTCCTGAGGGCTGTGAGGGGGTTGTCATCCTCAAAGACCTAATTTCCAGAATTTAAAACTATGTTCAACAAAATGGCTATCTCAAAATTTTGATTGGATGTGTTTGGGGAGAAGGTGGGTGTGAGAGGGGGTTAGTTACCGTCCAATGACTTTCAGTTATTAAAAAGGGCACTAGGCCTTTGAATTTCCAATCAAATGAGCCTTTTTTGAAGTTTCTAAGACAACAGCTTCTATAAAAACCTTATATGCCCCAGGGCATAACTTACAACCCTTGCCCCAAGGGTTATGGGGGAGTGTCCTCCTCAAAAATATATTTTCTATCTGGAAATCAACTACGCTGAACAAAATGGCTATCTCAAAATTTTGATTGGATGTGTTTCGGGGAATGATGGGCATGGGGGGGGGTAGTTGCCCTCCAATCACTTTCGACTATTAAAAAGGGCACTAGCCCTTTGAATTTCCAATTGAATGAGCCTTTTTTGAAGTTTCTGCGACAACGCCGTCTTTAAAAACCTTATATACCCCCAGGGCATAACTTAAAACCCTTGCCCCAAGGGCTGTGGGGGAGTGTCCTCCTCAAAAAGATATTTTCTATCTGGAAATCAACTACGCTGAACAAAATGGCTATCTCAATATTTTGATTGGGTGTGTTTGGGGGAATGATGGGCAGGGGGGGGGGCTAGTTGCCCTTCAATCACTTTCGACTATTAAAAAGGGCACTAGCCACTCCAATTTCCAATCGAATGAGCCATTTTCGAAGTTTCTATGACAACTCCTTTGATATGAAGTGCCCGAGTATGGAGAAGAAGAAATAATACATTATGCCCACATTGTTCTTTACTTAGGCAGCGCTATCCTGCTGCCTATGGTCTATCTATGATATTTTCAATAAGCTTGATTGGATAACCATTGCAGAATAGACTTTAAAATAATTTAATTTGGAATTTAGATGACTACAAGAACAGATTTTTAGAACTCTTGCCAACTAAAGAAATTATTACCTCTCTTTTCATAGAAGGAGGACGATTTGATGAGAAATGTAGATACCAATCATTACGGGTTGGTTTTCTATATATATATATATATATATATATATATATATATATATATATATATATATATATATATATATATATATATATATATATATATATATATATATATATATATATATATATATATATATATATATATATCTATATATATATATATATATATATATATATATATATATATATATATATATATAATATATATATATATATATATATATATATATATATAGAAAATTCAAGGCTAGTAGTTTTTTTTCTAATCAAAACATGCAAGAAAGGAGACTTTCCTGAATCTTCCAGTTCTATTGTGAATTGAAGATTCAAATCAAAAGAGTTCAAATGTGCCAAAAAATCTGTTAGAGAGTCCTTTCCATATTCCCAAACAGAGAGGATATCATCAACAAAGCAAAACTAAATAGATTGTTTTAACTGGAAATTATTCAAAGCAGATTGTTTTATCCAATCCATGTAAAAATTTGCCAAATAAGGAGACAAAACAGTACTCATGGGGAGGCCCATGATTTGAAAAAAAAAAAATTCTCGGAACTTAAAATAGGCCTACAAAGAGAACTTGTTGCAAAGACAAACAAGTGTCATTATTAGACCCCGGCGCCGCGCCAATGAGGGAAGACCGGTGGCGGCGGGGCCAAAAACAGCATGCCGCGCCGCCGGTAAGATGTCGGCGGCAAGCCGCTGGTTAGATGTCGGCGGCGCGCCGCCGGCGTGATCAATGTTGACCGCAAACATTAATGTTTTCATCAGTAACAGCTTAAATCACAGCTTAAATTTACAACAGATTCGAGCCTATTCATGAGTTCAAAAATTCACAAGTCGCTGGCTGGAAACTGGTCTTCTTCGTTATTCATCAAGAGAAGTAGAAATGTGGTAGAAACGAAATGGCTGTGGCGTTTCAGAACCCTTGCATAATACGAGTTGTTGAAGTATCTATTAGTTATGTTTTCTTAACATAAATAATTATCAAATTTAGTAGTTTTTTTCATCGAGCAATGCTGCATACAAAACTTCAAATACCGTATCACAAAATTCGTCAGTTATCTGGGTAAAAACTTTGAATACAACTTTGAACTTAGAAGCTTAATTTTTTCATAATGCCCTTTGCCTATATCTGTTTTGTCACCTTAAAAACAGTTGAAATGGGCGACTTTGATATTGATTGTTTTTTTTGCTCTTTTGGATTCTTAAAAAGACTTCTTGTATTAAAAGCTGGTTTTTAATTACAATTTAAAAAAAAATGCATTTTAAAGTTTTTTGGCTTCTTTATAGAATATATGTCATGTATGCTAAGGCTGAACTGCTGCTTTTTTATTGCTTTTGGCTGCTCTTTTGGATATCATTTGTTTTTTTCTTTTGGGGATTCATTCCAAATTATAAATTGATAAATACCTAATATCAGTCAAATTATAAACTGCTTCTAAAAGGAGTAAATTTATCAAATTGAAAAATACATGATGAACACTTCACATGAGAACACTTCAATTACAATGAATCAAAAAACACTTAATGGTTTATTCGGTATGAAGAAAAATTAAATGCCAGCTATTTTCTGGTAAAAAATTAAAAACTCCTCCGTTTTAAATGTAATTAAATGAAATAATATGCAGACTGAAGTAGCTCCAGGAAGATATTGAGATTTTCATCCTAGTTTGTCACTTTTAATCCAAGCAAAATGTTAGGACACTTAGTATCAGTTATTGAGTTTAAGCTTTGATTTCCAAATGCTCACAAAAATTACCAAATTTAAGAAAGTCGCAATAATAAGTCGCCTTGTGTATATTTGTGCATATTTTTGGTAATCATTTGTGGGGTGATCGAATTTTTTAAACCACTGTAGATACGAAAGAACTTTGCAACATCTAGTACCCTGAGGTCATAAGACTGTCAAAGACTCCTCCTTGAACCTCCCAAATTGAAAGCTTTTATTATGACCTGGCCTTTTAATGTAACTTGGGCACTGGACCAAGGGCGCCATTGTCACTCGAGCGCAACGTTAGGTGGGGATGTCGATATCGCTTTCGTCACACCAATTCGTTTTAGTGTGAATCTGCCTGGTGCTTATGAATGAATGTTTTCAAATTAAACCCGTTTCATCAATAAGAAAAACGGGTTATGTCCCTTTTCCTTTCCCTTTGGACGATAAAACCATGCAAGTGCTGTATCAAGTATAACTCACGAAAATCTTTTAATTTTTGTCAACTTTTGAACTTTTTGGCATCCCTGCTTTCAATAAAAAAAATCAAGGTACTATCACTTAAATATAATAACTTCCTATGCCCACCCCTCTATGGATACTTTCTTGATAGGATACCTTCTCTGTTACAACACTTCGGCGGCGTTCGACCGGACCTCTTGTCGGCGGCGTTCGGTCGATCCACCGGCGCGGCGCCGGGGTCTAGTCATTATTGTGTCAATTTTCAAAGTTTTGTAATCAGACCAAGCAGAATTTTCCTCTAATTTTCTTTGTAAGGCCTGCTCACATTTATGGACATTGCACGAAGTGCACATAGAAACTGCATCAAAAATAGATAAGATAGTTAATCTGTCATACTTTGATTTTTTAACTTGTCAACAATACCTATGTAATTTTTTGTATAAGATTTCTCTGTGCTTAAAAGAGGCTTAAAAATGGTTGCCAAGAACTCTCCTATACCTGTAGGTGGAGAACTATAACTTGCTACAATAGGGCATATCAGAATATCTTTCTTATGGATTTTCGGTAGACCATAAAATTATGGGGCTGAACAACCTTTAGGGTAGAATTTCTTGTACATTTGAGGGGCAATTAATCTACTGTTTAGTTTCTAATTCTTTTCTCAACTGCTGTGTGTATTTATCTTTGGGATCAGTTTTGTTTCTATGTAAATATTTTTATCCAAAAGAGTATTTATTATCATTTGATAATCTGCAGAATCCATAATTACAACTGTGTTTCCATTGTCTGCTTTTGTAATTACTGTGTTTTTATCTCTTTTCAAATTTCGGAGGATTTTAATTTCTTCCTTTGATTGAGTTGAAAGTGACAAAGATGGCCTATAATAAAGGATACTCTTTATGATTTCTCCTCTGAGTAGGTCTGGATTTTCAACCTCACCATGAGAAGTTGTCTTTATTATTCTTTATTATTCTTATATAATAAAGATTTGAAATTAAATATTTTGTTAGTAAGGATGTATCTTTTGAATCTATGGTCTTTTAAAATATGTGTTAAAGTTTTGAAACCCATTCTCTGGATAAACGGGCCTTCAGATTGTGTGCCTAAATGTAGGTTAAAACGTAAAGAGGGAGGAAGAATTTGATGTCTTTTGCAAGTTTCTAAAAAATTGGACTGACAAATAAGATTTGCATGTTTTATAACACAATTTAAAAAAATCTAAAACAATATTGGTCAAATGCTCCCTGTAACCTTCAAGTAAATACAATCTAAGACTACACTGGCTATACATGACATAAGAAACAAAGAGAGGAAAGTATAAAATAAATGGAAAAATAAAATCAAATAGGTGAGAAAACGAGGAATTTTATTAGTCAGTGGCAAAATATGAATAGTATTTGAATTGAATAGTATTAATTGTTTATTATTACAGTGTTAGTTTCAGAAGAAGACATGCATGGGACTGTTGAATAATTGGTTTCAAGGTCAGCTTTGATTTATTATTTTCTATAGGCCTATGTGTTGCATTTTAAAATTGTAGCTGCATTATTAAAAAAAAAGTATGTATCTTGTGAATCTAGAAAAAGTGGGTGGCAAAATGAAATTTCTAAAGACTTTTGCCCAAAAGCAATAAAACTTCTAATAAATTATTCGTACTTATAAAAGAACACTTAACTTACTTGTTAACCAAAACTGCAGTAGGCTAAAATGAATGGTAAAGCAGTAAATTCACATTCTAAGGCAGAATACAGATACAAAGAGAAGAAATTTATCATTCAATTCACCTTCCAGGGCTCTTCCCAAGTATAATAATCTCTGCTGTTAGAATTGTGCTTCCCCCACCCCCTGAAAGGACTAGATAGTATACAAAACTTCTGTTTTTTTTTCTGAATTGGCCTGCTGATGAACTGCCTGCTAATTAATTAGCATTATGAACTGCCTGCTGGTGAGAAATAAGACCAAAAATTAATGCAAACCCACAAAATCAGTAAGCTTTTATATATAGCCAGGGTCCATATTCAGCCTTAGGGGGGGGAGGAGGTCTCAAATACAGTTGCAATCACAGTTATTATTTCATTTAGAAAGAGTTTTAAAGCAGGAATTCAATAATGCATTTATTTCCATCTGGATTCTGCCTTACAATTCAAATTTATCAATTTATCATACCTAGTTTATCTTTTCTAAGATGGAAATTCAAATACATATTGAACAGAAATACTTTCTTGGAAGTACCAAGGCCTTTTGCAGATTCCAGGTTATAGGCCTAATATACTTCCTTTTTGTCAATTGAAATTTTCTAGAGATTGTCAAAGACTTATTTAGCCTTTATTTTGTTCTGCATTAGTTTAATATTAGTGCTTATATTTGGCTTTCCAAAGTTCCTTAATTAAGCAGCTCATCAGTCCCCAAATCAAGCTTTGGTCTCAAGGTACCTGTTCACATTATAATCTTTATCAATTGCTTTTGTAAAGGAAATCTTTAATTTAGGTCTATAGTGGATTGAAGCTGTCAATAATATTGCTGAGCTCTATTTTCATGAAAAATATTCAAATTGGTTTACACTCATTATTTTGACTAGCTTCTTTGTCAATGGTTTTTAATCATCTAAAACAAGGAAAAAAATACATATGATTTCTATTTTTCGACAATAAAAATAATAGAAAATCAAAAGCAGTAAGGTACTTTCAACAAAATGACACGGGAAAAAAATCAATCTTCCATGTAGTCTGTGTTTCTCCTACATTATTCAGCACTGCGAATTGACCTAACTACATAAAATCAATTGTAAAATAAAGCAGGTCAAAACAATTTTAAAATGCATTTAAAACAATTAGTTTTAGTTGCATGATTTTACCCATAGATTCTAAAAGAGGTCAGAGTATTTCGATCAACCTCGGTTTTGCTCAAATATTGTTACAACAAAATTTGTAAGTTTTGCAATTTTAGTTGAAAAATTCTTAAACTGTCAAGAAAGTTTTTTTTCAATCAATTAATCATCTAAAAACTACACATTCACTTCCCAGCTTCAAAGGCAATGCTCGGTGCTGCGTTCATTACTATATATGCACGTAGTCTATGCAAAATAAACCGGTAATAGGCTAAGGCTATAGACAATTATTTATAACCCAAATATAGCTGAGTGGATTTATTTAAGGCTTCATAAAATAATGTACTGTGGTGTATAATTGTTCATCAGCTATCTAGAAAGGAAGGCCAGTTGATCTTTCTGTGGGTCGGGGGGGGGGGGGGGTCGTTGCCTGACCTTAATAATCGCTGAGATAATGCAGATGCGCCCACTTGACAACAGAGATGCCCATTGTGTACTTATTTTCAACTTCCCTCAAAAATTTTTGAAATTTTCAACTTAACAACCCTTAACTGTTCTCAAGATATTGAAGATTTACTGTTTTCGCAGCTTTGATGCATGTAATGTCTTTGATATGCTCGTCCTTGCCCTTAGCAGACCCTGGAAGTTTCTACTTAATTTCCGTAGCCTTCGTGAGGTCAATATAGATACGCTCAGATACGCCCTTTTGATAACCTTGATATACTTTGTGTTGTTTGATTTATTACAATTCCCCTAATTACAGGCCAGGGAGCCTTTGGGGGACTAGCACAGTGTATTATTGTATGCGTATCGATAATGAATAAAATCTATCTTATCTTATCCTACCCATATAAAATAGATTCTGTTATACATTATTATATAATTAAAAAGACTATACATAACAAAACTAAATCAGTTCACATGAATGCAAGAAACTTCATACTTGTTCTTCAACTAATAAAATAGCATAATTTATTGCATGAAAAAATCTATCAACATTAAGAACTGCCATCAACTAAACAAAGAAAAGAGAAAAAAAAGAATTATCTTTCACCTTTCTAACAACAAAGTCAAGCTTTGCAACAATTGCCAGATAGGTGACATTATGCACCAAAAAATGTGAATTTGCTAAATTTTCAACTCGATTCTCAATGTGTAACAAAAACACAGACTCAAATTTCCTATAAAAAGCAGATTCATATCCATACTTAATTCTTCATTTATTTTTATTTTTTTACCTTGGGCTAACATGTTTTCATGTAAAGGATGATTTCATTGCAAATCCAATGTTTTTTTTGTAAATCTGTCAAACCTGTTTAGTGTGCAAATATTGGAGTTGAGACTTTTGGAATGTTACCCTCCTATGAAACTTCTACCAACCTTTATTTATCATTAGTTATTCAATTTTAACTATAGCCTATGACAAACTGAAGCCAAGTGCCTTGGTTAGGAAAGAAAACGTTAGTAATCAATATTATTATTTTTTAAATCAAAACAAAGAAAACAAGAGTAGGTATACAAGCACACAGGGGAGAAGATTCAGCCCTATATTTTTGGAAGAACCAATTGTCAGTTTTAATTTGTCAAATTTCTTGCACATTTGTATGGAGTATGAATATGAAAAATCTGTACGAACGTTTTTGTTTTCAGGTATTTAATGGATAGTACTGATAATGCCTTATGCAGTAAAAGAAGAAATATAAAGACTTTAGAAGTATCTAGTCGGAAAGAAGTGGTTCTATATGACATCAGCCACAAGAAACTATCACTAGTTTCCCAGCCTAATAAAAAAAAAGAGAATTCATTTGAAGTTTGCGTCAAAGCACCCCCACAGTTCATTTGGACCCTTAAACTTCTTATATTTTTTTTGCTTATTCTTGCCATATTTAAGTTTAGATCTAGTTACAGAGAAAGTAAATGTCAACTAGAAAAAGATTTTTTTCTAGAACATGATGATGTGCTCACATCTCTTGAATCAATAATTGGGCAAGATAATGCTAAAAAAGCATTGGCCAAATTCATATTTGAAAGTCAAAAGAGCAAGAATTTATTGTCAATGTTTGTGATAAGTGGCCCTCCTGGTGTGGGCAAAACTATGGCTGCATCACAAATTTACAAATTATGGCCATCTAGTCTTAGGTTTCTTGTCCCCTCAAACTTATTACCTAATACAGGTGGGGCTTCTGACATGCTGTCAGACATATTGAAGCATCTTTCTTGTTGTGGAAATAACTTAATTGTGATTGAAAACTTGGAATATATTGAAGATACTCAAATAGAGCCTTTATTTGATTTTATAAATGCAGTATCTAGTCCGAACCCTCTTTGCACTGACAGAAGAAATTTAATTTTGTTTACAACCACAGATGGAGAAGATTTGATTGAACAAATTCAAGGACAGAAAAGTTTCCCAGAAGTAGTAGCAGAAGTCGAAAAGTTTCTACAAAGTGATAAAATGTATACAAGAATCTTAAATGATGCATCCAAAGTTGTGCCATTTTATGCATTAGAAAAGAAGCAAGTTGAACAGTGTTTCAGTCTAGTTGAGAGAGACCAGATTCGAATAGCCAATTTGCTAAAACAACTAAAATACTACAAAGTGAACGAATTTGTGTTTGTTGATGGTGGTTGTCGGCACATCAAAGACTTGTTAAATGCACAGTAAAAGTGACCAGTCTGCTCAACTGGAATTTAAAGAAATGTGGCAATGGTATGCAACAAGTTCCAAGAAGGAAGCTTAAAACAAGAAAATGTAACCTAACTTTAAGGTACAAGAAAAAACATAATATACCTCGGTACAGTTACAAATATTTCAAAGGCCTTGATTGAGCAACCGTAGAAAATATCCAAAATAGATACTAAAATTAGTTTTAAATATAGTTTTGTTGTAATCATCAATAAACATGTCAGTATTTTTCCAATTTGCTAATGTTCCTAACAAATCATTGTATTAAGCCTAAATTTATTGAGTGGTAGATGAAAAACTAGAGGGAGATTCCAATGCGTCCTTGATTCTCTATCTATGTGGTTCTTATTGTCACTGTAAAGCTTAATTTACCTGCTTCTAATGTTGCTTTATAATCATTCCTAATGTAGGTCAGACAGGTCTTTACCTTATAATAGAGGGGGGGGGGTATAGCCAAGATTTTTATGGGGTAGGTTGATCAAAGGATGAATAAATATGAAATAAAACCATGCTGCAAAACCAGCCCATATCAATCTCCTCTGAGTCATCCTTGGTAAACAGCTTAAGCAGAGCAAAACAATCACCATGGCACATACACTACAACTGTAATTCTTTGGACTTCCTTGTCTCTAGCCATATTTTCACGTTTTGCTGGACCACGCAGGTCTTGCTGACCATCTTTGCTCCCTTTGCATTTTTAGCTTGTAGCTGAGAGCCAGTAGTCTAATTCCTTTTTCCGTTTTTCCAGCCCAGCAGGCAGGTCAATTGGAATGCTGTAGGCTATTTTCTTCAATTTACCACATTCTTTAAAAATGAGTGATTGATTGTAATTGTTGAGCTGAAGAAAAAATAGGCTGGGCTTTTTCTTTCCTGTTGCTCTGCAGGTTAAGCTATCATTTATATCAGACGTGGTGGCTTTTTTTATTCCATACAAGACACCAACTGATCATGACTTGTTATACCAACTTTTATGGAGAAATATTCATTAGTGTTTCATGAAGATTTCCAGATCCTTCTGATGCGTCGATCCCGTAATTTAGAATAATTTCTCCGTGTATGTAAATCCTCTTGCAAGGATTCTACCTTAGTTGGTTTCAGTTTTAACAGTTTATTTTCTAACTTCAGCACCTTATTTTCTTGTTTCAGCTTTGAAGTTGTAGCAAATAATTCTTCTTTTTTTGGCTAAAAATGTTCCCTTCCTCGTGATGCATAAGTCTTTTTTTTTAAAGTTCTGATTAAAATGGCTATCTTGAAATTCCGGCAAGACACAACGTTTGCATTCGATTAGTCCCAGGGGGCAAAAAAATGGCAGGGGAAAGCAATATTTGCCATCCGATTGGCTATAAGCAGCTGGTTTGGGTACTGAAACTCTGGATTTTAGTTTGAATAAGACTCCTTCCAAAATTCTACAACCAGCAGTAGAAAAAAAAATAACCATGTACCCATGACACAAAAAAAGCAAAATTTTGCTTTTCCGTAGTTAGGACTGTGAACATTCTATTGGGGATTTCTTAGGAGCTCAATGTTCAGTCCAGAACTTTCATCAAGTTCGAATCACTTCTAAGGAGTTTTATCCCTTTTTCTGAAACTATGCAAAAAAATGGTACTTATCTGTTATAGTGACCCCAGTCGAGAAACGAATGTAGGTTAATCCTAATGAAATATACCCAAGTGTGATGGAAATATAATATTTTAGAAACAATTTTGGGCTATATATTTGCGCATTAGGGAGGTGGGGGTAAAGTATAGTCGGTCTGCATGCAGAAATGTGTTAGGTACAATTATTCTGCATATTATGAAGTAAGAATTGTTTTCTAACCTCGCACTGTCCAAATACTGTCCAAATACTAATTTTGCAGTAAAATAAGTTTATTTATCATTTCAAAATACAACAATTGCATACAAGAAGAAGAATTATGATTAATTTTCAGTTTTTGGTCTTGATTCTATCCATTCTTTGATACCGGGTAGGTTTGCTATCCTTTCCTTATATGCCCTTGCATTTGGTGCTGTTTCGAAAGGTTTTTCACCAAACTTCCAATGGAGCTCGTCAAGAAATGCAAAGACTACAAAATCAACCCATGAGATCTGAAACAAAACGATGACGGCATTAACGTAAATATATACTAAAGCTCAAACACGCCTTGTCTCCTCCAGTTTCAACCGGATTAATTCAAAAAGAAGTTTTTTCAAGAAAATTAAAGAGCCATATTAAAACCTGAGAGGTGCAGAAATACATGTATTTTAAATAAAAATACATGAAAAGAAAAAAAAGGAGAATTTTACATTTTTCCAGCCAATCTCGATTGTCTGGGAGAAAATAAACGCTGAACGTAAATTGAATACCCCCATTGATCAACACCATAGCATATAAAGATAATGAAAAATAAGGAGGAAAGGGAAAATAGAAAAAAGAATAATGAGAATGAACGAAAAACAAACATCCAGATAGAGAAAAAGTGAGTTGATAGAAATACAGCCGAAGCAAAAATTAATCATTTTCAAGTAGATTCAAATCACAATTGCTCAAAGCCAATTTTTGTATACCATTTTTGTGATTTTATTCGGCCATTCCGATGCCTTTTATCAGCTATAATCTTCCCTTAAATTTGCAGAAGAAAAAAAACTCTAGCAGGTGCATCCAAAATGTCTTTTCCTCTTAAGCTCGTTTGTCCAAGTACACCCAACCATTAAGATGCTATCCGATCAGTTACAAAACAAATCTGGGTATCTTTTGAGGATCAAAAATCATTACAATAATTTATTCCATAGATTTTGTCTTCATTGAGATCTCTTTATTTCTGTTTAAATACTCTATAAGTCTAAGCCAATCTGATAACACAATATATGTTGGAAAAGTCTCAGGCGTCACACATCAATGCAACTAATCTTTAAAATGTTGTTGTTTTCATTGAGGCATCGCCGCCTCAATGAGCCAAATTACGAGCCTATCAAGCGATTGAAAAGAAATTTCGGACCGGTTTTTGGCGTCACTAGCCATTATAGTCAAAATAAGTTTCAAATTTACTTTCTGCATAAGGGTCAACCTGGCCAAGAAACTTATGAATGTAATTTTCAAGCCGATTTTAAAGATCAAATTTAAGGTTCAGTTCTGCGTATCCTGAATCTTTTAGTTTTTTGCAGGGAATTTTTTTTCAAACATTTTCTGCGCATAAAGGTCCCCATGACCCAGTAGCTTACGGATAAAAGCTTCAAGCTTTTAAAAGAAAACCGTCGGTCTTTTTCGATTGAACCAATGTTTAAGAGAAAGACGATGTTTGACACTCTTATCCAAGGGCGGATCCAGGATTTTTTTTTCGGGGGGGGGGGTTACTAATTTTTGACTTTTTGGGGGGGGTGTTTTACTAATTTTTGACTCAGTTTTCGACTAATTATACTGATTTTTACCTAGATTTTACTAATTTTTGACTTATTTTCGACTCGGTCAAAAATTTCGGGGGGGGGGGGGGGGGGTCAAACCGGGTAAACCCCCCCCCCCCCCTGGATACGGCCTTGCTCTTATCCCTTTCCGTACACACGATGTTTGAAGTCCCTTTGTCCTAACCCTAAGTGCTCTCTGAATGTTTTATCTTGATCCATTCCCGAAGTAGGCTATGACAGATACGTTATTTTGATGGCGCCAGGATATGTGCTGTCTTTTGATCTACCTCACTATTTCATCGTCTGTAGATTCAAAGTTCAATTGGGGTTAATAGTGGATGATCTTTTTTCGTGGATTGGAGACACGCATTTATTTTCCCCTCACTCATGCCCTTTCCAGAACACAAAATATGAAGTCCCTTCTCTCCCCCAACACTCTGAAAATTTCAGCTCAGTCCCCACAAGTCGTTGTCAATATGCTATTTTGATACCCTGGATGCATAGTTTCTTTCGGTTTACCTACACCCCCCCCCCCAAGTTCGAGGGACAATTAGCCCCCCAGCACTCACTAAAAATTTCAAATTTCCAGGCTGTTCCTGAGATAGTGAAGATACTTTATTTTGATAACTGAGTACGCATGGTGACTTTTGGTCTATTATTGCTACTTCAGAGGGGATAGATTCTAGTCCAACAGGGACTCATAGTGCCAAAAATTATAAAGTAATTGTAGAACAAACTCATTAAACAATACAATAAGCGTCTTCCTCCAAGTCAGATTAGAGGTACAGTCCCCCTCCCCGCTCCCGGTGAAACTTTCAAAAGAATCTCCAAAGCCGTTCCCAGATTTGATTTACCTTGCTATTTAGCCGTGAACAGGCTATAGATCCCATGAGGGCTTCCACTGAAAACTTATTGAGATGGATGGATTTTATCCTATCACTCCAAGACAGAATTTGAAGCCCCTGGCCTTCCCACTCCCTTACCCTAAACTACCTGATAGTTTCAACTCCATATCCCGAGCCATCCCTAGATATTGTAGATTTGATATTTTGATAACCTAGTTGCACGTAAAGTGATTTCGATTTAATTCAATCATTTCCCTCCACATCGTACTTAAACATCCACTTGCCTCCCCCCCCTACATAAATTCCCTGAAAAGTTCAACTTGATACATAAGTCGTTCCCAATGTATTGTAGATACACTATTTTGAGAGTCTGGCAACACATAGTGTGATAAAAGCTTAATCGTCATGATTAAAAAATCTTAATCATTAAGCTTTCATCGACATGATAAAAGCTTAATATACGACAGGCCATTTTAACAAAGGGACCACCCGGTCTCGCCAATGCGCTTGCTCGCTGTAATTAGAAACGTACCATGAGAATTCCGATTTTTTTGGTAAACACAGCGGCAAATTAAATGTTTGCTGTAGCTTTTATAGGCAAAAACTGTGTTAAAATGTGAATCTAGAGAGAACAACTAATTGTAGACATTCGAAATTATTTTTTGATACCCTGTACCAGGCAAATACGCAAGATTTTTTTTTTTTTTTTTTTTTTTTATTGAGGGGGTACTAATAGAAAAATTGTATTTGATAATTTAAATCAGAAGCGCCAAGATATTAGGGAAAATTTTTGATTTTCGGGAGGTGAGGCAGGCCCCTAGCCCACACCCACAGCATAGGCCTACACAGGATTTCTTATATCTTTTAAGTTTTTTTCTTTATCTAATTACACCTATCCATATTTTTGATCTGAAGGACATACATCTCTCCCTCTTAGTTGATTACTTTCGTTTATGAGTTTGAATTTAAAACATTTCCTTTTCTTATCTTTAAGTCTAGAAAAACAATATCAACGATCAAAAATCGAGCGTCTTATCAATGTCATGATGAAACAGTCGGAAAAATTGCCTTGTATGAGATCCACCTGCATTAAATTAAAATTTATTATACCTTTTAATTTGACTTTAGATAGCTACGCTGTAAAGTTTCGTATAATTAATTATTTAATAGCAGTACCTTGTTTCCAATTAAATACTGCCTGTTGTCGGAGAGCCTTTTCTCAAAAAAACCCATAGCGGGCAGAAACTTCTCTTGCAGTACCTGAAGTCCAAGCTCCTTTTTCTTGATGGGATCAGTTTCTCTGCGAGCTGGCAAAGACGCTGGAACAAGTGAAAAAGATCTATCAAGTAAGGCCCTTTAGAAAGCTTATTAGTCATTGCGACCAAAAGAGTCAGTCTTCAATGATTCACTCTTTAATTGAACAATTTTCTTTTAAATATATATTTCATTGAATTTGATCAGCATTACAAAATCTATACCCTTTACTAGATCAATTTCTAAGCTCAATAAATGAGAAGAATAAGTTTAGTAAGATACAAAGATGAAAAAACTGACTGCACGATCACATAAACCTCAGCCTTCTGAAATCCCA
Source organism: Artemia sinica (assembly GCA_027921565.1). Classification (NCBI taxonomy): domain Eukaryota; kingdom Metazoa; phylum Arthropoda; class Branchiopoda; order Anostraca; family Artemiidae; genus Artemia; species Artemia sinica. The sequence goes on from CM051257.1 coordinate 26,267,382, forward strand.
ATCTGAGTCGGTAAATGCAGCCATTTTGTAAATCAGTCATTAAACGTGGAGATTTCAAGTACTTATTCTTAGTGCCTCAATTTCCCACCTAAAAGGGTATGTAACAGGTTAAGTAAAACAGAGGTGTTACGTATTGGGGTAGGGGTTGTCCTTCCGAAATATTTCTGGGGAATCAATAAAAAGAAATTGAGTCGGTAAAATGTTGGTGATCCGCGCTATGGCTTTACTAGTTCATTATTTAAACTCAATAAATGAGAAGAATAAGTTTAGTAAGATACAAAGATGAAAAAATTGACTGCACGATTACATAAACCTCAGCCTTCTGAAATCCCAATCTGAGTCAGTAAATGCAGCCATTTTGCAAATCAGTCATTAAACGTGGAGATTTTAAGTATTTCCCGCCTAAAAGGGTATGTAGACGGTTAAATAAAGCAGAGGAGTTACGAATTGGGCTAGGGGGATGTCCTTCCGAAATATTTGTGGGGACACAATAAAAAGAAATTTAGTCGGTAAAATGTCAGTGCTTTCGCGCTGCGGCTTCACTAGTTCATTATTCAAACTCAACAAATGAGAAGAATAAGGTTAGTAAGATACGAAGATGAAAATACTGACTGCACAATCACTTAAACCTCAGCCTTCTGAAATCCCAATCTGAGTCAGTAAATGCAGCAACTTTAACAACTCAATTAGAGACGTTAATATCTATTTCTTTTCATTAAACATGGATATTTTAAGTACTTATTCCAAGTGCCTCGATTTTCAGACGGATTGGTTTTTCTTCTTATAATTCAGTTTACCACTTTTTTGCAAATAGAAAATTATGCTAATTGAGGCCCCTCAACTAATGAGGGGCCTCATCAAAAGTCCAAGTAGTTATATTAAAAAGGAAGAAATAAAACTGGCAGTAAAAGCTAAAAAACAACATTAAAAGATTGTAACTTTGTAATAGACTAAATTACATTAACTCTGAAAGAAAGATTTATTTTATTAGATTTATTTATTAGAAAGGTAGCGGCTCTACGGGTACGAAGGAAGGGATAAAACTATTAGTACGAGCTGATATAGAACACTGATGTTTCGTCTTGGATTTAAAAATAACGCTTATGTAGAGGTTAAGATCGCAAGAAAAGACGAAACACTTTTTAAGACAAACTCTGAAGAAGAGAATGGAAATTCATTTAGCTTATTGGTCAAAATTCTTTGAAATATATCATTAGTATCTACTAACCTAATTTGATCAGCCTAGCTTATTCAAGTCTACCAGCATAATTGACTTTTAGGTACCGCCCTAATTTTGTTTTTAAATCGAAATTTTACGATAGAGGCTTGACTTTAAATTTATATTACAGGAAAAAAATATGATAGAATTCGTGAGTTTTCGCCCAAAAATAAGACTCTACTTATAGGTTAATGAATAGAAAAAAAATCCGAAAAAAATGTAGCCTTAAAGTAGATGTCAGGAATGTAACCATAAAGTAGTCATGCAAAAAAACTAAAATTTTTAAAAGCTAGGCTATTCAATTCTAAATCGAAGAAAAAAAAGTTGGTTTGAGTGAAAGTTTTAAGCATAAGGCATTGAGACAAAAAAACGGTCTTTTTTTTTAATAAGAATGTGTCTTAGATATATCAACACTGGCCTCAAAAATAATTGTCAAGCCTTTGATTTTAAAAGTAAATTTAATATTGCAATTTGGTATTGTTTAGTACCATTGCTTGACACTAATAAGAAAAAAAAAACAGTCTTAGCCTAAAATTGTTTCTGAAAAGACTGGTGTTGAATTGCAATAACATTAGCTTACCAGTTACTAAGTCGCAAACAGTGTCAGCATATGCGTCAGCAACAGCTGAATCGAAAGGATCCTCTGGCTGGAGCCCATGCGCCTTTGCCAAGTAGCGGATAATTGCCAGAGTCTGCGGTAAAAAGCGACCGTTGACTTCCAAAAGTGGGAGCTGTCCAGTAGGCGTTTCTATAATTTATTGTAATTATTTTTACGTGCGAAATAATGATATTTGTTAAAAAAAAAATACATTTCGCTAATAAATTTGATTAGTAATACAGAGAACCAGTAAACGAATAAAAAGTATTCAGTTCCCACTCAACTACCCACTATACCCTCCCCACCCCATGGACTTGAAACAAAAAATTCCAACCATACAACTTCCTACCCCTCAATTCTCCACTGATTCCAACTCCCCGCCACACAGGAAGCCATCACATAATTTTCTACCAACACAATTCCTAATCAACACAACTCTCGGGCGCGTAACTTCCCACCTATTAAATTTATAGACAATTTCTAGTTTGTATCAAAGGGTAGGTTTTCAATTTTAGAATATTTGGAACAACATCCAGCGAGGCTAAAGTTGGGATGAGAACGTTCTGAAACGAAACACAATATGCATATTGCCTACATAAGTCTCACAAGACTTTTAGTTATCACCACATTACACATTCGAGAGTTTTTGAGTTTGTTAATCAAACGATTAATGTTACAATATAGAACTCACAATATAGAAAGTCGAAAGATGCTAACTGAATCTTGAGACCATTTTAATATTGTCATATTTCATATTGATTGCCAAGGTTTGGACCAAATTTGGAATTTTGGACCGGTGAGCAAACATATATTTTGCTCTAACTGATAACAGTAACGTGAAAATCACTAAAATTTACTTATTGTATCTACTTTCGGTTTTTCCAACCTAGACTACCCAAAATCAAATTTAAAAGGTAAAGTATTAAAATGATACACAGGGTTTCATTTTGGAACCGAAACCTATTATCAAGCCATACTACCTTATTGCCTAGTTCCCAAATCTTCATAGATAATTTTCTTTAAAAAGGGTTTTCCTGAAAGGCTACAAAAGAAAAATAAAGAAAAAAAGTCGTATATTCAAGCTGAAAAAGAACAGATATCACGAAAAATTTGTGGTCTCTAAAAGGAACAGAAATATGAATAAAAACTTTGTCCAATTTGAAACGAACAGAAATTACTATGGATCAATAAATGAAATAAAGAAAGAAAAGAATTTGAAATGAATAATCAGTTCACGCTTAAAACAAACAAAATTTCTTATTAGAACACGAATAGGAGTTTCGCCCCCTCGACTAAAAACTTTACTGCTTTTTAGTTTCTTTTACTGAAAGCTTTCTTTTAAACTTATTCCTTCAAACATTACTAAGTGAATTTTTAGAGTATTTATTTTGGTGTTGATTTTTTATTATTTTCTACTGAATGAAACTAGAAAACATACTGGCGAAAAAGAATGTCCATTAAAATTACAAATCTGAGTTAAGAGTCAAAATGCAATAGTTTTTTAACAATTTTTTTTTGTTTTTCATAAAGTGTGTTAGTATTTGAAATTTACTTCAAGATACGAAAAAAAGTATTGTCCAAAGTATTTAGCATTTTCAATAAGGTGCATATAACACCTTATCCCTTATTCTTTATGGATATCACACAAAAGGTAAATGGGGCTTGGAATTGGCATACGCCTGGAAAAGTCCGTCTCCTATATTCACTAGAACTAACAGGCTTTCCCTAAAAAATTCAATTAGAACAAGGCACTTTCATGAAAAAATTCGACAAGTTTTGACCCAAGAAACTCCTGCGCACGCGCCCGTACTTATGGCCACCCATTTTAATAATGACAAAGAAAAAATCCTTGAAAATAGGATACTGCTAAGTTTTTTCGTTTATAGACTATGATCCATTCCAAAAATGTATGAGTGCCCATCTCTAGTATAGTAACATTATTTGTACAAATGGTAGAGTATTCACAGATGCACTCATTAAAGAACCACGGACAGTGAAAATTAAATCAAATTCTTTGGATTAGCTAGACTGAAACTAACACGACTATATGTATTATTAACAATTATAAAAAGAAGTTGGGGGTTCAATTTTGATGAAAAGACCTTCATATGCGATTGTACAGTATTTGGGAACGGTTCTAGGCGTTTAATCCCCCCCCCCCCCGGAAAATATCCCACCGCGGAAAATACCACCCTGCGGAAACTTCCCCCTGGAAAATACCTCTGCGGAAAATAACCCTCCCCCCTGTAGAAAATATCCCCCGGAAATATCATCTTGGCTGAAAGGGAATTACTCCCAAAATTTACTCCCAACTGAAAATTCCCCCAGACATCCCCCCTGCAGAAAACTCCCCCGCGAAAAATGTTCGTATGTTTCCCAATAACAAATTATATCTGTAAGCAATGGAAAAATTACAAAACTTAAAAAGGCAGTTAAACTTCTACAATTGGTCCTCTGATCGTTTTGTAGTTTGGAAGGGAGGGAGATACCTCAAAGGGTGCATTTTAATGCCAAACATCCCAGCTCTTATTGAGCCATCAGATAAATACAGAATTAGTTTTAAGGGAGAGAAGAGGGGAGGGTGGAGGTAGAAATTGATGCATGATCCCCCTGGGCCGTAACCAATATTTTTTTGTGGGAGGGGGGTTCGGTATAAAAGAAATTTTAAAAACGCATCAAAAATGTGAAATTGATTTCTACTTTCTTATGATTTCTGGGAAATTTTCTGGTCTAAGCTGTTATTATGAAAGTAAAGAGTAACATTAAACCCCAAAATGAGCAAAATTTATTCCGTATAGGAGGGGGACTGTCCCTTCCTCGTCCACACTTCTACCTCGTGGTATCAGAAACTTCAGAGGGTGCTCATTGGATCAGAAATTGAGAGTTGAAGTTCTTTTTTTTTTTAAGTCGAAAGCGGTTGGAGACCGTTCAATCGCGGGAGGGGGAGTATTTTCCAGGGGTATTTTCCGAGGGAATATTTTCTTCGGAGGATGTTTTCCGCGAGGGGGTATTTTCCGGGGGGGGGTATTTTGCACGAGGGAGTATTTTCTGGTTGGTATTTTACGCAGGGAAAGGGGATTTTTGGGGGAGGGGGTATCTTGCAGGGGGGAGGCAAACGCTGGCCACCTTGGGTAGAATGGGTATCATTGTGACCAAACTAAAAAAAAGGAAACACGGGAGAAAAACAAGTAAAAGTAAGTCAAAACATACCAGCTAACACATTAAGAACCATGTATCTTTTCTTTGAAGTTAAAGTTGTCTTCAGAATTTTTACAGACGAAGAGTTTTGTCCATTTTTACTAATTGGCTGTGATTGTTTGTATTTGTGGTTCAATCTTGGAAACACTGACGAATATGTGGAACTACTCTAGAAAATAAATTTGAATGGGTTGCAGGCCTCTGAAAATACTTGTCCCATAAATTTTGAAGCTGGCCAATGAAAAAGAAACCTGCTTACCATTCTGCTTTAAACGTGTTAATATAAGGGGAGGCCAGGAGGGGCTACCTTAGGGCTAGGAATACACTTTTCCTTTCAATCATAAATCTAGGAAATCTTTCCGTGATTCCGGTTCAGACCTGATGCCGCATTCCTACATCACTACTGAAAAATATTAAGTGGTCATCGTTGAAGGGCTGAGGGTCGAATTCAGTCCTACAGCCACAAAGATTAAATACCCATTGATGATCAAGACTCAAGGAGGATTTAATACGTCTATTTTCTGGGAAAAAAGGATAGTTGACCGGGAGTTTCCATGTTGCTGGTGCATTGGCCAACTTTGACCATCTAGTCCCATAGATTGAAAATCTCCTAGTGATTCTGGTCTGAAAAACATGCAAAAAGCCTGCCTTTTCACCAAATCTTGGAGAGCGGGAGGGATGGGTGAATGTTTGAGGGGTAAGAAGTGCCGTATAGTCTGGAACTGAAAGTAATAGAAACTTGGAAAATGGAACTTCTTTGATCAAGAATGGAAAGTTCTAGTATTGCTCTTAAGGATTGGAAATTAAGATGCCCATCTTAAGAAAAATAAGCAAAAACATGTGGCATGAAACAGCTTAAGAAGATATAACTTCCCCTTGAAGGTGTAGCGGTCTTTGGGAATCAGCGGACTGTTAATATTTGAATTTTCTACGGATGAAACTCATTGTCAAATTCTACTGATTGTTTTTGATTATTTTCACGGTTCAACGTACAAGACTGGCAAGAATGTACTACTGTCAAAAATCTTCATAATTTCGAAACAATGCAAATAAAAATTAAAAAAGTCATGGTCTTCAGGTATAAAAGGACCTAAGATGAATACAGGAGCGAAAAAATGTCCTTATTTTGTTGTCTTTTGTTCCTTAAACATATTACATAAAAAACAAGTTTTTTCAACTGAAAGTAAGAATCAACATTAAAACTTGAAATAAACAGAAATTATTCCGTATATGAGGGGGGCTGCCCCTTTCGTCAATCTCTTGCTCTTTACGCTTAAGTTTTTTAGTACTTAAATGAAGCTTTGTATTGCAATTAATCGGTCCTTGTGTGTCAGGAGCAGTTCTTAAAAGATTAAGACAAAAAATCAAACCTTAGCATAAAGAGCAAGGGATTGAGGACGAGGCAGCCCTCCTCATATACGGAATGATTTTTGTTTGTTTTTAGTTTTAATGTTGCTTCTTACTTTTGGATGAAAAAACTTGGTTTTTAATTTAATTTCTGATTGTTTTTCGAATAAGGCCGGGAAATCCGCACCGCCCCTAGAAAATCCACGGAAAAATCCCCCAAGAAAACTCTCTCCCCGCAAAAAATTCCACTGAAACATCTCTACATGCGACATTCAGTCTCCAAAGAGGAACTAAGACAAATAAAACAATTCTGTTTATGAATTCTGGCAATTCCCTCCCTGTAAAATTGTTCCTTTAAAATTCCCCTCGCGAACTTTCAGCCCATGGAAAATTCTCCGCGTGGACAATCACCCTTCTCCTTAAAAAATGTCTGTATATTTCCGAATAACAAATAATAAAAAAATATGTGTAAGCAATGGTCAAATTTTAGAACTTTCATTTCTTCCCCCAGGAGCTGTGTGGCGTCATGTCATCCCCAGAGGCATAGCTATTGAACTTTTCAACTATCCTTAACAAAATGGCTATCTCAGAAGTTTGATGGTATGTCTTTGGGTATGTCTTTGGTTTTAAAAAATTTGTTCCCGTAATCAATGAATTCTGAATTAAATTATGTCAAGGATATTCTTTTCTGCAATGGTTACCCAATCAAACTCATTGAAAATATAATAGATAGACGATTACAAAAGATAAAAGAACAAAATAGGGAGCTTGTCCCCCTTGATTCAGTTACACCGAGAATTGAGAAAAAAACTTTCATCGTTTTACCATACATCCCGAAACTTGGCGATAAACTTGGAAAAATTAAAAAAAAACATAATCTCTCTGTTTCTTTCAAAACCGAACAAAAAGTTGAACACTTTTTCAACTCAGGAAAGGATAAAACTGACCCTGTTCTGGGTAGTGGTGTCTACAGAATCCCGTGTTCTTGTGGAAAATTTTACATTGGTAGGACCCATTAACAACTAGGTGAACCTTTGCATGAGCACAAATTTTCAATAGATAAGTCCCTGAGATTAAAAAATAACAATGACAGCTTTGATTCGGCATTGGCTTCGCATATTTTCGTAAATCCGACCCATCTAGTTCTGTTTGACGAGGCAACCTTAATATCAACTGTAAATGGCGTACCACAAACTTTCAAAGAGGTAATTGAGATAAAAAAATATATGAACCAAAATTTAGCAATAAATAGAGATACTGGAGATATTTCATTAAGCCCAATTTACGACAGTTTAATCTTGAAGGACTCAATCAATATTTTCACCCGGCATAACTTAAAAGAACCTATTTACATATCTAATGAAAACCGAAATTGTAGACCGGCTAAAACTATTGCAAGGCAAAAGATCCTTGCCCAATAATCTTGGTAAATTCATTTTCATTGATTTCTGCCTGGTTTTTATTCAGTGTCTGTTCTGTCTTTGTAAAGTAAACTTCGAAAGGTTAGATTTTCGTTTTTTTTGTTTTTTTTCTCTTTGTCTTCTTTTTTGTTTAGCACTGAGGACGACTTGGCGGAGGTCCTTGTCGAAATATTTGCTTATATTTCGTCATCTTCATGGTTTGCCACTGGCTGACAAAATCCTCGTTTTTTCACCCTTTTTGATTTTATTTTTCATTTTGTTAGTTTCTCTCCTCTCTGAGTTTCATTTGTCATGTATAGCCAGTGTGGTCTAAGAATGTATTTGCGTCAAGCTAACGGGGAGTATTGGACCAATATTGTTTTAGTTTTTTAAAATTGTGTTAAGAAACATGCAAATCTTATTTGTCAGTTTAATTTCTTAGAAACTTGTAAAAGACACCGAATTCTTCCACCTTCTTTACGTTTCAACCTACATTTAGGCACACAATCTGAAGGCCCATTTATTCAGAGAATGGGTTTCAAAACTTTAACACACATTTTAAAAGACCATATATCCAGAAGATACGTCCTTAGTAATAAAATACTTAATTTAAAATCCTTATTATATCAGATTTTGTCCCCTCAAGATTTTTACCAGATTTTACAAATCTCACATAAGTCTTTCAGACACATACTCCATTTAGCAAAAACTCGTTTATCGGAAAAATTCTCAAAACTGGAATTTCAAAAGTTTCAACAAACACGGATTTTCCTTCCTAGATTTTGTCCTGGTCCTCCTTTGGAAAATCTATCCTCTAAGGTATTTACATCCAAGGAACTAAGTATTCTTTCAAAAGGACCAAAATTTGCAATGGCTCAAACACACGTAAATACATCAGAAATTATTACGGGCGTGGAGTCTGCTATTTTTACCTCTCATGGTGAAGTCGAAAATCCAGACCTACTCAGAGGTGAAATTGTAAAGAGTATTCTTGATTATAGGCCATCTTTGTCACTTCCAACTCAATCAAAGGAAGAAATTAAAATCCTCCGAAATTTAAAAAAGGACAAAAACACAGTGATTACGAAAGCGGACAAGGGAAATACAGTTGTAATTATGAATTCTGCAGATTATGAATTAAAAGTTAACACTCTTTTAATGGATAAAAATATTTACAAAGAAATAAAATTTGATCCCACGGACAAATACACACAGAAGTTGAGAAATGAACTAGGAATTTTAAAAAGATACTAGACTAATTACCCCTCAAATGTACAGAAAATTTTACTTCAAAGGTTGTTCAGCCCCAAAGTTTTATGGTCTGCCTAAAATCCATAAGAAAGATATTCCGTTACGTCCAATTTTAGCATGTTATAGTTCTCCGGCTACAGGTATAGGAAGCTTCTTAGCCACCATTTTTAAGCCTCTTTTAAGCACACAGAAATCCTATATAAAAAACTCCATAGATCTTGTTGAGAAGTTAAAAAATCAAAGTACAACAGAAAATACCGTCTTATCGAGTTTTGATGTAGTTTCTATGTACACTTCATGCGATGTCCATAAATGTGAGCTGGCTTTACAAAGAAAATTAGAGGAAAATTCAGCTTGGTCGGATTACAAAACTTTGGAAATTGATACAATAATGACCCTTGTCCGTCTTTGCAACAAGTTCCCCTCGTATTTTAAATTCCGAAACAATTTTTTTCTTCAAATAATGGGCTTATCCATGGGCACTGTCTTGTCTCCTGATTTGGCAAATTTTTACATGGATTTCATAGAACAGTCTGCCTTGAATAGTTTCCACTTAAAACACTCTATCTGGTTTCGTTTTGTTGATGATATCCTTTCTGTTTGGGAACATGGACAAGACTCTCTAAGAGATTTTTTGGCACATTTGAACTCTTTTGATTCGAATCTCCAGTTCACAATGGAACTCGAAGATTCAGGTAAGCTGCCTTTCTTGGATGTTTTGATTATAAAAACTAATCCTAGTCTTGAATTTTCTATATATAGAAAGCCGACTCATAATGATCGATATCTACATTTCTCTTCCCATCACCCTCCTTCTGTGAAAAGAGGGGTAATAATCTCTTTAGTCGACAGAGTTTTAAAAATTTGTTCCCGTAATCATATAAATTCTGAATTAAATTATGTCAAGGATATTCTTTTCTGCAATGGTTACCCAATCAAACTCATTGAAAATATAATAGATAGACGATTAAAAAAGATAAAAGAACAAAGTAGGGAGATTGTCCCCCTTGATTCAGTTGCACCGACAATTGAGAAAAAAACTTTCATCGTTTTACCATACATCCCGAAACTTGGCGATAAACTTGGAAAAATTTTAAAAAAAACATAATCTCTCTGTTTCTTTCAAAACCGAAAAAAGTTGAACACTTTTTCAGCTCAGGAAAGGATAAAACTGACCCTGTTCTGGTAGTGGTGTCTACAGAATCCCGTGTTCTTGTGGAAAATTTTACATTGGTAGGACCCATCAACAACTAGGTGAACGTTTGCATGAGCACAAAATTTTAATAGATAAGTCCCTGAGATTAAAAAATAAAAATGACAACTTTGATTCGGCATTGGCTTCGCATATTTTCGTAAATCCGACCCATCTAGTTCTGTTTGACGAGGCAACCTTAATATCAACTGTAAATGGCGTACCACAAACTTTTAAAGAGGTTATTGAGATAAAAAAATATATGAACCAAAACCTAGCAATAAATAGAGATACTGGAGATATTTCATTAAGCCCAATTTACGACAGTTTAATCTTGAAGGACTCAATCAATATTTTCACCTGGCATAACTTAAAAGAACCTATTTGCATATCTAATGAAAACCGAAATGGTAGACCAGCTAAAACTATTGCAAGGCAAAAGATCCTTGCCTAATCATCTTGGTAAATTCATTTTCATTGATTCCTGCTTGGTCATTATTCAGTGTCTGTTCAGCCTTTGTAAAGTAAACTTCGAAAGGTTAGATTTTCGTTTTTTTTCTCTCTTTGTCTTATTTTTTGTTTAGCACTGAGGACGACTTGGCGGAGGTCCTTGTCGAAATATTTGCTTATATTTTGTCATCTTCATGGTTCTCCACTGGCTGACAAAATCCTCGTTTTTTCACCCTTTTTGATTTTATTTTTCATTTTGTTAGTTCCTCTCCTCTCTGAGTTTCATTTGTCATGTATAGCCAGTGTGGTCTAAGAATGTATTTGCGTCAAGCTTACGGGGAGCATTGGACCAATATTGTTTTATATTTTTTAAATTGTGTTAAGAAACATGCAAATCTTATTTGTCAGTTTCATTTCTTAGAAACTTGTAAAAGACATCGAATTCTTCCACCTTCTTTACGTTTCAACCTACATTTTGGCACACAATCTGAAGGCCCATTTATTCAGAGAATGGGTTTCAAAACTTTAACACATATTTTTAAATACTATAGATCCAGAAGATACGTCCTTAGTAATAAAATACTTAATTTAAAATCCTTATTATATCAGATTTTGTCCCCTCAAGATTTTCACCAGATTTTACAAATCTCACATAGGTCTTTCAGACACATATTCCATTTAGCAAAAACTCGTTTATCGGAAAAATTCTCACTACTGGAATTTCAACAGTTTCAACAAACACGGATTTTCCTTCCTAGATTTTGTCCTGGTCCTCCTTTGGAAAATCTATCCTCTAAGGTATTTACATCCAAGGAACTAAGTATTCTTTCAAAAGGACCTTCATTTGCAATGGCTCAAACACACGTAAATACATCAGAAATTATTACGGGCGTGGAGTCTGCTATTTTTAGCTCTCATGGTGAAGTCGAAAATCCAGACCTACTCAGAGGTGAAATTGTAAAGAGTATTCTTGATTATAGGCCATCTTTGTCACTTTCAACTCAATCAAAGGAAGAAATTAAAATCCTCCGAAATTTAAAAAAAGACAAAAACACAGTGATTACGAAAGCGGACAAGGGAAACACAGTTGTAATTATGAATTCTGCAGATTATGAATTAAAAGTTAACACTCTTTTAATGGATAAAAATATTTACAAAGAAATAAAATTTGATCCCACGGACAAATACACACAGAAGTTGAGAAATGAACTAGGAATTTTAAAAGATACTAGACTAATTACCCCTCAAATTTACAGAAAATTGTACCCCAAAGGTTGTTCAGCCCCAAAGTTTTATGGTCTGCCCAAAAACCATAAGAAAGATATTCCGTTACGTCCAATTGTAGCATGTTATAGTTCTCCGGCTACAGGTATAGGAAGCTTCTTGGCCACCATTTTTAAGCCTTTTTTAAGCACACAGAAATCCTATATAAAAAACTCCATAGATCTTGTTGAGAAGTTAAAAAATCAAAGTACAACAGAAAATACCGTCTTATCTAGTTTTGATGCAGTTTCTATGTACACTTCATGCGATGTCCATAAATGTGAGCAGGCTTTACAAAGAAAATTAGAGGAAAATTCAGCTTGGTCGGATTACAAAACTTTGGAAATTGATGCAATAATGACCCTTGTCCGTCTTTGGAACAAGTTCTCCTCGTATTTTAAATTCCGAAACAAATTTTTTCTTCAAATAATGGGCTTATCCATGGGCACTGTCTTGTCTCCTTATTTGGCAAATTTTTACATGGATTTCATAGAACAGTCTGCCTTGAATAGTTTCCACTTAAAACACTCTATCTGGTTTCGTTTTGTTGATGATATCCTTTCTGTTTGGGAACATGGACGAGACTCTCTAAGAGATTTTTTGGCACATTTACACTCTTTTGATTCGAATCTCCAGTTCACAATGGAACTCGAAGATTCAGGTAAGCTGCCTTTCTTGGATGTTTTGATTATAAAAACTAATCCTAGTCTTGAATTTTCTTTATATAGAAAGACTCATAATGATCGATATCTACATTTCTCTTCCCATCACCCTCCTTCTGTGAAAAGAGGGGTAATAATCTCTTTAGTCAACAGAATTTTAAAAATTTGTTCCCATAATCATATAAATTCTGAATTAAATTATGTCAAGGATATTCTTTTCTGCAATGGTTACCCAATCAAATTCATTAAAAATATAATAGATAGACGATTAAAAAAGATAAAAGAACAAAATAGGGAGCTTTTTCCCCTTGATTCAGTTACACCGACAATTGAGAAAAAAACTTTCATCGTTTTACCATACATCCCGAGACTTGGCGATAAACTTGGAAAATTTTAAAAAAACATAATCTCTCTGTTTCTTTCAAAACCGAACAAAAAGTTGAACACTTTTTCAACTCAGGAAAGGATAAAACTGACCCTGTTCTGGGTAGTGGTGTCTACAGAATCCCATGTTCTTGTGGAAAATTTTACATTGGTAGGACCCATCAACAACTAGGTGAACGTTTGCATGAGCACAAAATTTCAATAGATAAGTCCCTGAGATTAAAAAATAACAATGACAACTTTGATTCGGCATTGGCTTCGCATATTTTCGTAAATCCGACCCATCTAGTTCTGTTTGACGAGGCAACCTTAATATCAACTGTAAATGGCGTACCACAAACTTTTAAAGAGGTAATTGAGATAAAAAAAATATATGAACCAAAATTTAGCAATAAATAGAGATACTGGAGATATTTCATTAAGCCAAATTTACGACAGTTTAATCTTGAAGGACTCAATCAATATTTTCACCCGGCATAACTTAAAAGAACCTATTTACATATCTAATGAAAACCGAAATGGTAGACCAGCTAAAACTATTGCAAGGCAAAAGATCCTTGCCCAATCATCTTGGTAAATTCATTTTCATTGATTCTTGCCTGGTTTTTATTCAGTGTCATTTCTGTCTTTGTAAAGTAAACTTCGAAAGGTTAGATTTTCGTTTTTTTTTTGTTTTTTTTCTCTGTGTCTTCTTTTTTGTTTAGCACTGAGGACGACTTGGCGAAGGTCCTTGTCGAAATATTTGCTTATATTTTGTCATCTTCATGGTTCGCCACTGGCTGACAAATCCTCGTTTTTTTCCACCCTTTTTGATTTTATTTTTCATTTTGTTAGTTTTTCTCCTCTCTGAGTTTCAGGGGGCCAATTTCCCTCCAGTCTTTTTGGACAATGAAAAATGCGATAGAACTTTTAATTTGAGTTTGCATAGACCCACTCTCGGTCTTCTAGGACCACTGCCTCGATACCATAACCCCTCTTTCTTTTGGCTTTTTTTTTTCTTACAAAATTGCTCATCTTTGTAGATAGGAGCGTGTGATTTCATTAAGATGCACTTGACATTTTGGTCCAGTTTTCCCCTTTTTTCGAAAACCTGGCAATTTTCTCAGGCTCATAGTTTTTGATAGATAACATTAAGCTAGAGTTATATACATATTGAATCAACGGAAACGGCCAATTCTTTGTATGCAACAATTGTTATCAAAATTCTCTTTCTTTAGAGTTTTGGTTACTATTGAGCCGAGTCGAACCGTAAGTAAGGATACTTACAGTTTGTTATCACGAACTGTTTGATAAGTAAACGATCTATAAGGCAGTTTGTGATACCGAACTGTAAGTAAGAGACTGCGACAGATTGCAATTTGTCATTATAAAAAAAATGTTAAGTTCCGAAGTAGAAATGACTTTTAAGTGCTAGTCCCTATAAAATAAGACCTCAGAAGAAATAATACAAAGACTTATGTTAACTTATGTTAACTTATGTTAATTTCTGCTCGTTTTGAGTTTGACTCAGTTATTTATTGTTATTTTTGTTCGTTTTGGGTTTCATTTATTTATCGATGCTGATTTTATATTAGGCTATGGTGAGTCCCTGATAAACTGAGTGTATTACTATGTTTATTACATCGCACCACAGTTCATATAATTATCCAGTATGATCATTCCCTATCTCACCCATTATAAAAACCCGGACCGGGATGCGAGTGCTCCGGAGAACGTTTTTGCAGATAGAAACATAGGCGGCATCAGATCTTTTCATGGGTAGACAAGTCAGACTGTGATCTAATCGGAAACAAGTGGAAACCCGCGATCTTTTCATGGGTAGACAAGTCAGACTGTGATCTAATCGGAAACAAGTACTAACCCGCTAATGCAGAAAGAAGTGGGAGGAGCTTTTTGTTCGCACCGAGAACGAAGACCAGAAATGATCTGCGATAAGCTTACTGGATAATTATATGAACTGTGCACCGCACGTAGAAGTCCTTGGTCAAATGACCAAAAATAAAATCGTTGTCGTGTTAGGGAGAGGGGTGGCTTCAAAAAAGTGAAAAATAGGCTAATTAAATAAAAAATATAAAATATGATTGATGAAATTGTATACATTTCAAAATCTCAGGGGAGGAGACCACCCCTACCTCTACGCCATGGTCTGGCAGTCGTTTTGGCCTCGAAATATATACAAATTTTAAATGTTGGAGACAAACCTTCTGGCTACAAGTAATGCATAAACTCCATTCCGGTATGAATGATTAAAGGTAGATAAAAGCAAAAATAAGTTGTCCAAAATCAAAGCAAGTTCTTAGCAATCAGGAAAAAAAACTTTAGACAATTACAACACAGTTCATATAGTTATCCAGTATGATCATTCCCTATCTCACCCATTATAAAAACCCGGACCAGGGTGCGAGTGCTCCAGAGAACGTTTTTGCAGATAGAAACATAGGCGGCATCAGATCTTTTCATGGGTAGACAATTCAGACTGTGATCTAATCGGAAACAAGTACTAACCTGCTAATGCAGAAAGAAGTGGGAGGAGCTTTTGTTCGCACCGAGAACGAAGACCAGAAATGATCTGCGATAAGCTTACTGGATAATTATATGAACTGTGATTACAATTTAAAGGGACGGAGCCTCACAGTAAGCTTATGATTTCTTAAATAATTTAATATTTTCTTTAACAGTTCAAACACTTTGAAAACAGAAATTTTGTAAACAGCATGGATACTTGGTTTTCGATCTCCCCTGGCAATATATCTCACTGATTTCACCAGACCAATAACGTTGATCTGGTGATTAGCTGTAAAAGAGTGACCTTACTTGGTTTAATCGCTGAATCCTTACTGCGAAATTCTTCTTTTGTGGTTCGTATATCTTCATATTTAACACCAGTATAAGCAAAAATCAGCCTGATAGGTTCAGCACGCCCTCTTTTGTTGAAATAATAAAGCTTGTGCTCAGCCATTCTTTCCTAACCTCTCTGTAAAACATTAAGCAAATGATTACAATAATTATCTCGTCTGAAACTCAACATCTAAGATTATCTCACATGTTACAAGGAGATGGAATACCACTGGAGGCATATGGGGGGCTAGATTTTCACTGAATGAATAAGTATGGGGGAGAGGCTTCATGTTCCTGATTTTCAGTGCCTCAGATAGTGAGGCACTTCACGCAAAAATCCAATGTCAACGTTAATAGTACTTGCGGATGTTCTTGGGAACCAAGTACCCAGGGTTGCCACTCAGCCAGTTTTTTTGGTGCCACTTTGGCCGACAAAATAGTGTCAGTTTTGTATAAAAAGTGTCATTTTCAAAATATTTGCCGCTCCCGACGCTTCGCGTCGCTCGTGCTCATATCAACAAGCTTTTTAAGTTGAAAATATTGGCCAATCCACTTGGGATCACCCCCGCGTGGTTTCCCGCATCTTTAAATTCTTCAACATGAAATGTCGGATCTAATGCCATCTATCAACTATAAAAAAGAAATTTTGATTTTACTTAGTCGGTGCTGATTTCCGGCTTTGCGCAGCGCTTCCATTCTTGTCAGCTTTCCAGCCCCCCTCCTAAAACCCCGCTAAAACACAAATGGTGCTTACTGTATAAAATGAGAACTCGTCCCACAGAGTGCTTTCTTCTCTTTTTTTTCTGAGCAGTCTTTGTTTATAGTGTGAAAAAGGAACAGAAAAATAAAAGAGGAAAACCCTTCAGTTTTTTTTTCTTTTGAGAAAACGGGAAAAAAGGGACAGCAATACTCGTCTACATTGAGAGTTTTTCATCCAGTTTTTCCATAAAATGGACTATCTGGATTATTACAGTGCATTCAGGTGCTTGAAACTTTTCTTTTCTCCAAAAATGCTGAAGAGAATGCCACGGACATAGATCGTAGCTATTGATGACCCTATGATAAACAAAATTAATAGTGGTTCAGACACTAACTCTTTCAAATAATTTATTTGGCAAAAACTAGTGGAAAAACAATGAGACAGCTATATCATCTAATCTGTTTATCACAACCTGAATAGAATAAGTTTCACGAGAACTCTCGCCGCTCCCAGTAATTTTTTCTTTACGATATCTCTATGGACTAGGGCATAGGAACAATCAACTAGCAATTTAAGTATCAATATGAAAGCACCTTTATAATAAAAAACGAGCATTTAGAGTATCAGCGTGAAAGCACATTTACAATCAAAATTAGTGGGAATAAAATAACTAAAATGCGGAAGTGCGTCCAAATTCAATGTATGTAATGATGTAACATAAATTTAAGTAAGAAAAAAAAAGTGAAATTAGATTGTGATTTTGCTAATGATTGCATAGGATGTAAGATAATGAAAGTTTTGGTATCAATTTTGTTTTTAGTATGATTGTTATGTATGAATATTCATTTGTCCATTGCCAAGAGTTCAAAGAAAAAATATGAAAAATATGAACGGAAATGTTAGAGCGCATTTTTGTGTCACTGGCCCAGTCACTGAAGAGGTCACTAGATATTTGTGTGGGACACCAGTGAGCTCAGTGGATGTTTTTGCGTTTCTGAGTCGTTGTGTGATGTCACCAGTGAGCTTTTCAGTCACTGGGCTTCAAGAGCTCCAGTCACGGAAATCGATGAAAAGACACGTAAAGTTAAGCAGTCACTGGCCCAGTGACTGGTTAACATAGTGGTGCAAAAATACACTCTTAGCTTTTCTTGCTCTTTTCTTCTTTGAATTGTAGTCAACCCTCAACTAATAAAATATAAAAACTGAATTCGGACCCACTCAAGAATTGCAAACTGCTTGACTGACTTATCGTCTATGAGCCTACACATTATTGCAACAACACAAAATAATGAACTAAATAACTGAAAACAATTGAAGGCTTCTCCACCACATTGCAGTTAAATGTCTGTCTCTGTCCTCTTCATTGCCAAGTATTTCGTACCGAAGATCACTGGGTGATCTTCGCTTATCAGTAATAAGAATAAGAATATCAAAAATTCTCACACACAGATAGAGACAAACACGTTTATGTTTTTCACCGCACAGGAAGATTCTTGCATCCAATAACTGCCGCGCGCAGAGTTAAGATAAGAATCTTAACTGACAGAAAAAGGATATCGATGCATATTTACATTGACAGTTTTCCTTCCGTTTTTTTGTCTGAAAAATTTTTTTTTTGTAAAATAGTGCTACTTAGCAAAAAAAATGCCACTTTGGCTAAAAAGTGTCCTAATAGTGTCAGGTGTCCCAGAAAGTGCCATTTAAAAAAAAAGTGTCAAAAGTGACACTAAAGTGTCACCTGTGGCAACCCTGCAAGTACCCGATCTTTGTTAGTTACAGGCTTCAGTTCACACTGAAGGACCTAATTACTAGTCCTCCCTTTTTTTTACTTAGTGA
Organism: Artemia sinica; assembly: GCA_027921565.1. Taxonomy (NCBI): domain Eukaryota; kingdom Metazoa; phylum Arthropoda; class Branchiopoda; order Anostraca; family Artemiidae; genus Artemia; species Artemia sinica. The sequence continues at coordinate 26,285,720 of CM051257.1, forward strand.
ATTATGCTTTCAGCACAATGATGACTTTTTAAACGTAAAACCTGGATGTTTCAGCTACATTGTAGTTAACCCATGAGTTCGTGCAGTCGGTATTACAAAAATTATGAGGGTAATGGGGGCATCTGTTGTGAATGGAAAAACAGTAAAAAGGCAATACAAAAATTATTCTTTCTTCAAGTTGACTACGAATCAGCTAACTTTTTCTTAGATAAGATTCCAGGTTAACAAACTCTTTATATCTCTATTATGCCAGCAGAAAAGGGAGAGGCCATCCCCTCTCATGACATTTACAACTAAACTGTTTGTTTTTTTTTTCTTTTGATTACTGGAATATAATTGAAGATTTATAAAAAATGTACAACCCCAAAGGCAATGACCTATGCACTATTTGCCAAAAGCCATGACATTAATGCAAGATGAAGCCTTAACGTAAAAAAGACTATTATGAGGAATTTTAGATTAGCCGAAAGTGACATCGAGATTTTAAAATACAGCTTAGAACTCGGGTTCTCTCTCAATCAACAAAATAGTAAAAAAAAATCAACAAAATAGATGGAAAAAAACAACAAAAACAACTGTATTGGTCATCTTTTGGGAATGAGTATTCCAGTGTATTTGCACATTTTCCTGCATAAGCGAAAACGAAACTTGAAACTAAGCAGGCGGTTAAACGTTTTTGTCCGTTTTACTAAATAAAAAACAAGTTTTTTCAACTGAAAGTAAGGAGCAACATTAAAACTCAAAACGAAGAGAAATCATTCTGTATTATGCAGGAGCTATCCCCTCCTTGCTCTTCACCTTGCTCTTCACGCTCAGTTTTTTGAACTTCTAAAGAGCTTTTTATTCTAATTATACGGCTTTTTTGTTTCAAGAGTCGTTCTTAAGAAATTGGGACATACAGCCAAAATTTAGCATAAGTTCCATGGTATTAAAGAGGGGGACAACCTCTTCGTGTACGGAATAGTTTCTGTTCGTTTTGAGCTTTAATGCTGCTCCCTATTTTCAGTTGAAAAAAAACTGCTTTTTTTATATTGAGTTTCTGAGCGTCTTTCAAATAATGCCGATAAACCAGGCTCCTCCTTCAATGAAAAGTTGCCTTCTGTCACGGAAAACTCCTCTGTGGAATGTTCCTCCCACACAGAAAAACCATACTTCCCGTAAAATTCCCTTCGGACAATTCCATCGTCGCTTAAACATTTAATACATAAACAATGGGTAAATTCTGTAACTTACAGCCCCTTCCTTAGGGGTTGTGAGGGATCATATTTTTCCCAAAAAGGATAGTTACTGAGCTTTTCAACTATGCTGAAAAAAATGGCTATCTGAAATTTTGATCTAATGACTTTGAAGAAAAGAGGGACGTGGGAGAAATCTTTGATTTCTTATGAAATAAGTCCCCTCTCGATCTTCTTGGATCATTGGTTTGATACGATCACCCCTAGGGGAAAAAACAAAACAAACCAACAGCAACTCAACACGCATCTGTGATCCTTCTTCTGGCAGAAAATACAAAACTCCACATTTTTGTATATAGGAGCTTGAATACCTACAGAAGGGTTCTCTGATACGCTGAATCTGATGGTGAGATTTTCATTAAGATTCATTGACTTTTAGGGGATGTTTCCCCATTTCTCGAAAAGCAGGTAAATTTATTCAGGCTCCTAGCTTCTCAAAGGCTCCGCTTGGGGAATCTTAAATATTTGGAATCAGCATAATAAGAGTAAGGAGAGGGTTTATACCACTGTACGAACAACTGTACGAACAACTTGGACGAACAAGATTACACACCTCTTTCTAGGCCAATCAACGGTTAGAATACTGAGCTAACAAGGTGACATCACCAGACTTCTGAGAATTTCAACATTGGATTCGCGTAATAGCTCCAAGAGGTCTTAGCAAGCACAACTAATATAAGGAAGGATTTTCAGTATAGTTGATATTAGTGTGGGAATAGAATTCAAGGAGTGAAAGCAGTTTGACTTTACTCGTTTATTTATTCATTGAGATATATTTGCAATAATGAGTGGAATATTTACACTATTAGAAGTTGATAGTGGAGCTGGTAGCAGCAGCAATGATACAAGAGCACCCAACATTGCGGTAGAAATCACGAGAGGATCACGGCTTTGTCTTGAACGGGAAATCCAGCGTCCCCTTCATAGCAATCTCCCTTCCGCCCTGAAAACTTCCTCCATGGAAAGATCCTCTCAAGTAGCCACCGATTCATACCCCCACCACTACCAGAAAAAAAACCTGAAAACGTCTGTATACTTCCCAATAACCAATACTATATGTAAATACTGGGCAAAGTTCATAACTTGCAGCCCTTCCCCGGGGACTGTGAGGGATTAAGTCATCCTCAAAGACATAGTTATTATATTTTTCGACCATGCTGAACAAAATGGCTATCTCAAAATTTTGATCAGGTGACTTTGGGAAAAAATGAGCGTTGGAGGGGCCCTAGTTGCCCTCCTTTTTTGGTCACTTAAAAAGGGCACTAGAACTTTTAATTTCCGTTCGAATGAGCCCTTCCGCGATATTCTAGGACTACTTGGTTGATACAATTACCACTGGGGAAAAAAACAAACAAATACGTATCTTTCTTCTGGCAAAAAATACAAAATTCCACATTTTTCAGATAGGAGCTTGAAACCTTCACGGTAGTGTTCTATGATACACTGAATCGGATGGTGTGATTTTCATTAAAGCTCTATGACTTTTAGGGGGTTTTTCCCCTTTTTTCGAAAATAAGGCAAATTTTCTCAGGCGCGTAACTTTTGACAGATAAAACTAAACTTAATGAAATTTATATATTTAATAGCATAAAAATATGATTCTTATGATGTATCTATTGGCATCAAAATTCCTTTTTTTAAAGTTTCGGTTATTATTCAGCCGGGTCACTCCTTACTTACAATTCGTTACCATGAACTGTTTGATTATACTAGATTGTATTATTAATGTCTTGTAGCATATTCATGTGTGAAGGCAACACTTTTTTAGCTGTATACAACGAGTGTCTTTTGTCGCACTGAATTGAAGAATAAACTTTTATTTGCTAGACTTATATTTAAAATTGGTCAGATGCAGAATTTCTGTTATGGGGTGATTTGAAACTGGAAAACCGATAAACCATATGGAATAAACTGCAAATTACTGCAAACTTTTAAAAACTGAAATTTGGAGGGGAACTGACCCAAAACTATCCGTTAACCTAGCTCAAAATCCACGTTTCAATAGAGAATACGAGCTTTACTTTTTTCAACCTTGACTACAAAGCCGTGTTAGCCTACGTCCTAGGTAAAGCATTTTTTTATGGGACCGCACTAACATACATAATTTGACAAACTTTATATACTTGACATCAGTGGTATACGTTTTTTCTGGTCCCTTTGTAACCCAAACCTTTCTGCCTTTGACCGGTGTCCATCACCCTGTTTCAGCGTGGGGTTGATAAGTATAGTATAGATATATTTTACTAGCAAAAGAGCGTTTCAGACCAGAGGAATAAAAAAGAAGACAAATTGTACGCAAAAACCATTAAAAAATATTCTACCCATTCCCTAAACACACAATTATGAGTATCCTTACCCCCCCCCCCCCAAGCCCAAAAAAAAGAGTTTCAAATTGGTTTCCCAGCTTGAGACAAAACAGGATGTGCTTACGAATCAACGCTGACTTATGGAATCTCTTTGCAACACTCGCTTGTGTATCGTGGCAAGGATTTTAGAAGTACTCTGTCCGGAGAATAACGCGGTTCAGGTAATAGCCTCGTGTGGTTACTTTCAGATTAGTGAAGGGTGGGAGTTATGGACGCTTACCAATTGCGCTAAGTAAGATGTAAAACTAAATTCTCAAGGATAATTCGACTAAAATTAACAAAAATTTAAAGATCGTAGTTTATCTTAACTGATTAGTTTTTTAAGTCTGCCAATAGCTCTAAAGTGAGTGGAGTGCAAAATTAAGCCTGGATACATTGTAGGTGAAAAAGTTTAAAGCGTTCGAGTATTCGAACTATCATGGAGGAGGCATCATTGAGATCTGAAAATTGTCACCCAATTGTTATAAAAGTAATATTTTAATGTAAAGTGAGTCTTTGGTTCTATATCTTGTTGTAATTGTCCTTTTTGGCGTTGTTACACCATTGATATTTTTTCGTTTTTTTTGTTTATATATATATATATATATATATATATATATATATATATATATATATATATATATATATATATATATATATATATATATATATATATATATATATATATATAATATATATATATATATATATATATATATATATATATATATATATATATATATATAATATATATATATATATATATATATATATATATGTATATATATATATATATATATATATATATATATATATATATATATATATATATATATGTATATATATATATATATATATATATATATATATATATATATATATATATATATATATATATATATATGTATATATATATATATATATATATATATATATATATATATATATATATATATATATATATATATTCACTATAATAAAATGTATATAATCACTGTCGATAGTAAAATGAGGTGGGTCACTGGAAAAATCCGCATTAAAATTCTGAAAGAATAGCTCCTACATTCAAAGGTCTTCTTATCTTAGGTTAGGCCTTCTAAGGCTAGTGCTGCTGATTGAGGGGGCGGGCATTTGCCCCTAGATTTGTTACCCTTCCCGTTATATTTCGATAGATACCTTGTTTTGGTATTTTCAACGAACAAAGTTGAAAATGAAACTGTCTCTTCCCCACAGATTTTGAAAATACATCCCCCCCCTAACATTTATGTGACTAAAACAAAAAAATTTATGCAATAAGTATCGTTTATGGTAATAGCATAGAAAGAGGGATATATTTTAACATAGAAGTTTGCTTTTTAGTTGAATGAAAGTTTGAAAAATCGACTTATAGCGTAAATTAAGGTCTAGATAAGTTTTCCCATGTGCCTCTTCATCTCCTGCCTTAGAGCACACAAATTTATAATGTACTAAGAAATCAGTTTTGTTTGGAAGCTCAAATTTTCAAATATGATCTACAACCCCTACAAAACCCAACTCGGAAAAAAAAATCCAGATTTAACAATATCAACTAGACCCCTACTAAACCTAACTCGGAAAACTTTTCAATTTCAACACCATCAGAATTCGCGAAATCATATATACGTGTTATTGGTGAATAGTTGGTGCTAAAAGCATAAACACCTTCTCCAACATGATTTATACATCTGGTCTTGAAATTTTTACAGCACTATAAGGTAACCTATTAGATAAGGATGTCGCAAAACACGATTCTTCTTCTTCAACAAACGACAGAGTCTAAAGGAAGACCTTAGACCAGATTTTTTGGTTGAAAACTGATATATCGTGGCAAGATTTGACTCCGAAGATCCTAAGCGCTTAACGGTAAAACAATGAAAAAATTAAACAGTGCGTATCTTTTTAAAAGAAAATCTTGAATAACTCTGTTTTGAATTTAAGAGCAATAATGAATGACTAAAGGATCTTAAAAAGGGATCTTTTTGAGCCCATTCGGAAACAAAATTTAAGATGAAGTGCCATTCATGTCAGGTTCGTCACGAGAATCATTAAAAAAATAATTCAATCTCACATAAATCCGCAACTGAAATAAGATGGGCCGCGTGAGATCATTATGTGGTATGAATGAAACAGAGCTATGTTTGTGTGCTCGTAAACTTTTATTTGTGACACTGTTAAATTTTTTCCAATGAAATTTGATTCACTTTTCAAATTTACAAATAGGAGTGGCCAGTTCATACTTTTTAGAATGAGGAAAGGGTATAAATACTTGAGAATTGGCCACGCAAAGAGCAGTATTCGTTACTATCGCTTAGATAGATGCCCCCCATTTTGACCCAAATAAAAAAAATATCTTTTTATATGTATGTAACAACATTAAACTCAGATAATGAATGAGGCATAGTCCGGGGTTTTCATTTTCACTCCAGAAGATATTCAGCACAAGTACCATTAAGCTCTCGATTTTTGTATGGCTTTCGCTAAACTAGTCGCATAAAGTCTGTTACAAAAGATTGGTTTCCATAAAAAGGAAATTCCTATAAAGATCAGGATCCTTTAGTCATTCATTATTGCTCTTAAATTCAAAACAGAGTTATTCAAGATTTTATTTTAAAAAGATACGCACTGTTTAATTTTTTCATTGTTTTACCGTTAAGCGCTTAGGATCTTCGGTGTCAAACCTTGCCTCGATATATAAGTTTTCAACCAAAAAGTCTGGTCTAAGGTCTTTCTTCAGACTCTGCTGTTTGTTGAAGAAGAAGAATCGTGTTTGGCGACATCCTTATCTAATAGGTTACCTTATAGTGCTGTAAAAATTTCATGACCAGTTGTATAAATCATGTTGGAGAAGGTGTTTATGCTTTTAGCACCAACTATTCACCAATAACACGTATATATGATTTCGTGAATTCTGATGGTGTTGAATCTGAATAGTTTTCCGAGTTAGGTTTATTAGGGGTTTAGTTAAATCTGGATTGTTTTCCGAGTTGGGTTTTGTAGGGGTTGCAGATCATATTTGAAAATTTGAGCTTCCAAACAAACTGATTTCTTAGTACATTATTAATTTGTGTGCTCTAAGGCAGGAGATGAAGTGGCACATGGGGAAACTTATCTAGACCTTAATTTAGGCTATAAGTCGATTTTTCAAACTTCCATTCAACTAAAAAGCAAACTTCTATGTTAAAATATATCCCTCTTTTTATGCTATTACCATAAACGATACTTATTGCCGAAATTTTAATGTTTTAGTCACATAAATGTTAGGGGGGGGGGAATGTATTTTCAAAATCTGTGGGGAAGAGACAGTTTCATTTTCAAATTTGTTCGTTAAAAATGCCAAAACAAGGTATCTATCGAAATATAATGGAAAGGGTAACAAATCTAGGGGCAAATGCCCGCCCCCTCGATCTGCAACACTAGCCTTAGAAGGCCTAACCTAAGATAAGAAGACCTTTGAATGTAGGAGCCATTGTTTCAGAATTTTAATGCGTATTTTTCCAATGATATATTTATATATATATATATATATATATATATATATATATATATATATATATATATATATATATATATATATATATATATATATATATATATATATATATATATATATATAAACAAAAAAAAACGAAAAAAGATCAGTGGTGTAATAACGCCAAAAAGGACAATTACAACGACAAGATATAGAACCAAAGACTCACTTTACATTAAAAATATTATTTTTATAATAATTGGGTGACAATTTTCGGATCTCAATGATACCTCCTCCATGACAGTTCGAATACTCGAATGCCTTAAAGGTTTTCACCTGCAGTGTATCCAGGCTTAACTTTGCTCATTTTAGAGCTATTGGTAGACTTAAAAAAGTAATCAGTTAAGATGAACTACGATCTTTAAATTTTTTGTTAATTTTAGTCGAATTATCATTGGGAATTTAGTTTTATATCTTACTTAGCGCAAGTGGTAAGCGTCCATAACTCCCACCCTTCACTAATCTGAAAGCAACCACACGAGGCTATTACCTGAACCGCGTTGTTCTCCGGACAGAGTACTTCTAAAATCCTTGCCACGATAGACAAGCGAGTGTTGCATAGAGATTCTATAAAGTCAGCGTTGATTGGTTGCACATCCTGCTTTGTCTCAAGCTGGAAAATCAATTTGAAACTATTTTTTTTGGGTGTGTGTGGGGGGGGGTAAGGATACTCATAATTTTGTGTTTAGAGTATGGGTAGAATATTTTTTAATTGTTTTTGCGTACAATTTGTCTTCTTTTTTATTCCTCTGGTATGAAACGCTCTTTTGCTAGTAAAATATATCTATACTATACTTATCAACCCCACGCTGAAACAGGGTGGTGGACACCGGTCAAAGGCAGAAAGGTTTGGGTTGCAAAGGGACCAGAAAAAACGTATACCACTGACGTCAAGTATAGACAGTTTATCAAATCATGTATGTTAGTGCGGTCCCATAACAAAATGCTTTACCTAGGACGTAACTCGGCTTTGTAGTCAAGGTTGAAAAAAGTAAAACTCGTACTCTCTATTGAAACGTGGATTTTGAGCTAGGTTAGCGGATAGTTTTGGGTCAGCTCCCCTCCAAATATCAGTTTTGAAAAGTTTGCAGTAATTTCCAGTTTATTCCATATGGTTTATCGGTTTTCCAGCTTGAAATCACCCCATAACAGAAACTCTGCATATGACCAATTTTAAATATAAGTCTATCAAATAAAAGTTTATTCTTCAATTCAGCGCGACAAAAGACACTCGTTGTTTACAGCTAAAAAAGTGTTACCTTCACGCATGAATATACTACAAGACATTAATAATACAATCTAGTATAATCAAACAGTTCGTGGTAACGGGCTGTAAGTAAGGAGTGACCCGGCTCAATAGTAACCGAAGCTCTAAAAAAAGGAATTTTGATGCCAATAGATACATCAAAAGAATCATATTTTTATGCTAACTTTAAATATATAAATTTCATTAAGTTTAGTTTTACCCATCATAAGTTACGCACCTGAGAAAATTTGCCTTAATTTCGAAAAAAGGGGGAAACACCCCATAAAATCATAGAACTTTAATGAAAATTACACCATCAGATTCAGCGTATCATAGAAAACTACCGTAGAAGCTTCAAGCTCCTATCTGCAAAAATGTGGAATTTTGTATTTTTGCCAGAAGAAAGATGCGTGTTTGCTTATTTTTCTTGTTTTTTTTTTCCCCAGGGGTAATCGTATCGACCAGCTAGTCCTAGAATATCGCTGGAGGGCTTATTCGAACGGAAATTAAAAATTCTAGTGCCGTTTTAAGTGACCACAAAAATGGCGGCCAACTAGGCCCTCTCCCACGCTCATTTTTCCCAAGGTCATCCGATCAAAATTTTTAGATAGCCATTTTGTTCAGCATGGTCGAAAAATATAATAAATATGTCTTTGAGGATGACTTAATCCCCCACAGTCCCCGGGGGAAGGTCTGCAAGTTATGAACTTTGCCCAATATTTACATATAGTATTGGTTATTGGGAAGTATACAGACGGTTTCAGGGGGAATTTTTTCCGGTAGTGGGGGGATGGATCGGGGGTTACTTGAGAGTATCTTTCCATGGAGGAAGTTTTCAGGGGGGAAGGAAGGGACATTGCTATGAAAGGGACGCCGGATTTCCCGGCATTATTTAAAAAAACGATCAGAAATTGAATAAAAAAATTATTCTGTATATGAAAAGGGCTGTCCTCTCCTTAACGCCTCGCTCTTTACGCTAAAGTTTGACTCTGTCTCACAACTGTATTTTTTAGAACAATAAAAAACTTTAGCGTAAAGAGCGAGGTGTTGAGGAGGGGACAGCCCCTTTCAAATACGTAATAATTTCTGTTCGTTTTTAAGTTTTGATGTCGCTCCTTACTTTCAGTTAAAAAGACTTGTCTTTTTTAATCTAATTTGAAGGAGAAAAGACGGAAGGTGTAGTTTCATGCTTGTTTGGGGATCCACAATATGAAATTTTATAATTTGAAATAATAATACAACTGGAGTATCGGTATATACCGCACTCCCTCTCCAGAAATATCCACTAATAAGATCGCCTGTTGTCTGATTCAGATACACTTAAAACTAATAAGGTTGTTAAACGAAGTTTATATTTTGAGAAACTGCCATCTAGCAGTCCTGTATAATCCTACGTGCTTAAATGTTTGGGTTATTTTACTGCAGGATTTATTAGTTAAAGAATTAAACATACGGAAAATACTTGAAACAAATCCCCACAAAGGCACCCAAGAATGCAAAGGGAAGGGAGAGATATGACGACATATAGTAGTAATGGACACAAAGGCACCCAAGAATGTAAAGGGAAGGGAGAGATATGATGACATATATGAAACAAATCCCTCAAAGGCACCCAAGAATGCAAAGGGAAGGGAGAGATATGACGACATATAGTAGTAATGCACAGAAAAAGGATCATAATGTGAATAAGCTACTAATTTGTGATATTATTGATTTTTGTTTAACCCATCGTAAATGTCAATGTACATTACTGTTAAGATTAGTAACCTATCTAATGAGATTTCCCTGGAAAAATACAATAAAAGTAGATGTTTTTAAGTTATTATTTGTATCAAGAGCTAGTTTTTTTAAATTAAAAACGTCATACCTTCAACACAAGATACACTGCAAGATCAGCAGAAACTAATAAAATTCCTATTCAGGAAGCTCTATATTTTTTTTATCTTCAGCCTGATAGTGAAAGACAAAGGTCAGGTGCCAATTTTAAGCAATCAGAATTGTTGTAAATAAAATAGGCATTAACTGACACTTCTCCTAATAGCTAGAATAAAAAAAATATAAATGTATATTTATTTTGCCAAAATGTCTGCTAGAATAATGTGGCAAGTGTCAGTTTCCCAATATGATTGGATTTCAAACAAACTCACCCCTAAAAATTCAGCCCGAAAAGTTTAATTCACACCTAATTCAACTTGGCTAAACACAATCATGCAGAGTTTAACCAATGCGAAATTCAATGTGGCTAAGCTCAACCCAAATAACTTAAATTAAGCAAAATTCAACCCTGAAACTTAGCTTAGCAAAACTTAATCAAATATAACTTTAATAGCACAAATTTAACACTGGTAAAAGTCAAACCATATAAAATTCAACACGCCTGTCTCTTACCGCGGCAAAAAAAAGGTATGGGAAGGAAGGACGCCTGACAGCTTTGTATCGGGCAATTATTGGAACTGAATAATGCTAAGACGGACATGCACAATGTTTAATACGGTAACGATGACGAACTGAATGCAAATAGAAGACAACTCAGGTATTTTAAACATGGGAAACCTTGAGATTCCATTTGATTTTGAGCTCTATACACAATTTTCTATGCTAATACACAGTGCTTTAATCAAGTGATACTATATATTTTCTCAAATTGATTTTCTACACCCTGATGGAACTGACACTTTCAAATTATTATCTTCAGGCATGATTTTGTTTTCTTCTATTCGTGGCATTCCCAATTTTCTGAATGGGCAAAAAGTAAGATTTGATCTTTTATGATAAATGATGACAACAAAGTCTGATTCCCATTTACAAAGGAGTAAAATTGAAAGTTTTCAAGCAAAAGAGGTTGTGCAAACAAAATGTTGTGATAAGATAACTGTTAAGACGTTGCCATGTAACGGTTCGAAGTCGAGTCATTCCATACACAAGAAGCTTCATCACCACTGTGCTATAACGACTAACTAAGGGTTACAAAGGATGTCATTTTAGTACTCTTTTTGTTAGCCTATATGGCTCAAGTCCTGTTCTTTGCTTTTATACTTTTATGCATATTCGAAACAAAGGTACCGTAACCTAGTGGTTTAGCATGGTGTCCAAACCAATGCTGGAACCATGCTATCAATCTTAAGGGTAGGGGCTGTTTTGGGCAATTTAAAAAATGACAAAAATACAAAATGTTTTTTAGTATTTAAAGAAAAATCTGAAAAAATATATTGAAGGTAGTCTTAACGGATACCCATTTGAAGCTGAAGTAACTAGAGATAAACAATGACTTAGAAGGTGTGCCGTTTCAACAAATCGTGTTTGGGTAAACCCGTGTCTCCCCTACCTCTGTGCTACCCATGCAAAAATAAGATTTTCCTTATTTGTTCAAGGTAGAAGACTGTGGACTACCTGTTAATGGTTTTAAACAATTTCAATTTCAATCTCTTGCTTTTTATTTCAATTAGACCTTATTCACGAGGGCTTTCCCAGGTTCAGGCTCTGTTTTGAATTTCTGAAAACTCTCTTCACGTAACACAAAATTACTGTTCGATTGAATCGGAAAGAAAATCCATATTATAAAAACAGTGTTATATCATAGTTTATCAAACAGTTCCTGGCAACGAACTGTAAGTAAGGAGCGACGTGGCTCAATAATATGCGAAACTCTAAATATATATATATAATATATATATATATATATATATAATATATATATATATATATATATATATATATATATATATATATATATATATATATATATATATATATACATATATATATATATATATATATATATATATATATATATATATATATATATATATATATATATATATATATACATATATATATATATATATATATATATATATATATATATATATATATATATATATATAATATATATATATATATATATATATATATATATATATATATATATATATATATATATGTATATATATATATATATATATATATATATATATATATATATATATATATATATATATATATATGTATATATATATATATATATATATATATACATATATATATATATATATATATATATATATATATATATATATATATATATATATATAATATATATATATATATATATATATATATATATATATATATAATATATATATATATATATATATATATATATATATATATATATATATATATATAATATATATATATATATATATATATATATATATATATATATATATATATATATATATATATATATAATATATATATATATATATATATATATATATATATATAGACCTATATGGGTTCTAGACGTTTACCTCCCCCCCCCCACCCTAGCGATTAACTCCCCCCGGAAAATACCCCCGGAAAATACCCCTCTCTCCACGGAAAATACCCCCATGTAAAATACCCCCCGCGGAAAATACCCCACGGAAAATACCCCCCCCCCCCCTCCGTGAAAAATAAAGCTTTCCAAATTTGAGAATTTTATTTGAGTTTTATTTTTTTAGTTTCCGTTGGGGGAAATACCCCACAACGGAATACCCCCCACGGGAAAGTACCCCCCCCCCCCCCCCCAACGGAAAGTGACCCCCGCGGAAAATACCCCCTCTTTGGAAAATACCCTCGCGGTAAATACCCTCCCTCCCTGTAGAAAATAAGGTTTGTAAATTTGAAACTTTTATTTGAGTTTTTTTTTTAGTTTCGTTGAAAAGTGCTAAGGAACGGGAAAAATAGAAATTTAGACACCACAGCGGGTGCCAAATTAAAGAAAAAAAAAACAATTGAAGAAGAAAAAAATATAGGCGAAAAATCATCAAAATTAAGCTAAACCATATGGCACCAAAATGTTTAAGAAGGTTTGGCTATCCTTTGAAAGGATAGTTGGCTTTGGGAACCAACTAGACCCCGGCGCCGCGCCGATGAGGGAAGACCGGCGGCGGCGGGGCCAAAAACAGCGCACCACGCCGCGCCGCCGGTGCGATGTCGGCGGCGCGCCGCCGGCGCGATCAATGTTGACCGCAAACATTAATGTTTTCATCAGTCTTTCTCAAATCACAGCTTAAATTTACAACAGATTCGAGCCTATTCATGAGTTCAAAAATTCACAAGTCGCTGGCTGGAAACTGGTCCTCTTCGTTATTCATCAAGAGAAGTAGAAATCTGGTAGAAACGAAATGGCTGTGGCGTTTCAGAACCCTTGCATAATACGAGGAGTTGAAGTATCTATTAGCTATGTATTCTTAACATATATAATTATCAAAATTAGTAGTTTTTTTCATCGAGCGTTACTGCATATAAAACTTCAAATACCGTATCACAAAATTCGTCAGTTATCTGGGTAAAACTTTGAACATAACTTTGAACTTAGAAGCTTAATTTTTTCATAATGCTCTTTGCCTATATCTATTTTGTCACCTTTAAAACAGTTGAAACGGGCGACTTTGATATTGATTTTTTTTTTTTGCTCTTTTGGATTCCTAAAAAGCCTTCTTGTATTAAAAAACTGGTTTTTAATAAAAACTTTAAAAAAATACATTTTAAAGTTTTTCTTTGGCTCCTTTATAGAATATATGTCATGTAGGCTAAGGCTGAACTGCTGCTTTTTTATTGCTTTTGGCTGCTCTTTTGGATAATATTCATTTTTTCTTTTGGGGATTCATTCCAAATTATAAACTGATAAATACCTAATATCAGTCAAATTATAAACTTTATCTAAAAGGTGTAAATTTATCAAATTGAAAAATACATGTTGAACACTTCACATGAGAACACTTCAATTACAATGAAACAAAAAACACTTAATGGTTTATTCGGTATCAAGAAAAATGAAGTGCCAGCTATTTTCTTAGGTAAAAAATGAAAAGCTCATCCGTTTTAAATGTAATTACATGAAATAATAATCAGACTGAAGTAGCTCCAAGAATATGTTGAGATTTTCATCCTAGTTCGTCACTTTTTATCCAAGCAAAATGTTAGGACACTTAGTATCAGTTATTGAGTTTAAGCTTTGATTTCCAAATGGTCAGAAAAATTACCAAATTTAAGAAAGTCGCAACAATAAGTCACCTGTGGTCAAAATACTCAAAGACTCCTCTTTGATCCCCACCCAGGCTCAAAGCTTCTGCTATGGTAATTTCCATGGAAATCTCCAAAGAGTTTCTTTTTAAAATAGCTTTCAAGCGTAGTTAGGCGTATTTAGCCTTTTTTGCCTTTCTTCAAAGATTTGAAAAAAGTGTTATAATATTCCAAATGTTACATTTGTTATATTTGTGCATATTTTTGGTAATCATTTGTGGAGTGATCGAATTTTTTAAACCACTGTAGATGCGTAAGAACGTTGCAACATCTAGTACCCTAAGGTCAAAGACTCCTTCTTGAACCTCCCAAATTGAAAGCTTTTATTATGACCTGGCCTTTTAATGTAACTTGGGCACTGGACCAAGGGCGCCATTGTCACTCGAGCGCAACGTTAGGTGGGGATATCGATATTGCTTTCGTCACACCAATTCGTTTTAGTGTGAATCTGCCTGGTACTTATGAATGAATGTTTTCAAAGTAAACCCGTTTCATCAATAAGAAAAAAACGGGTTGGACGCATATGTCCCTTTCCCTTTGGACAATAAAGCCATGTAAGTGCTGTATCAAGTATAACTCAAGAAAATCTTGTTAATTTTTGTCTACTTTTTAACTTTTTGGCATCCCTGCTTTCAATAATAAAAAAAAATCAAGGTACTATCACTTAAATTATAATAACTCCTTATCCCCCCCTCTGGATACCATCTTGATAGGATACCGTCTCTGCTTTAAATAAAAAAAAAGATTAACTTATTGGTACCCCTGCTTTAAAAAAAAATCGAGGTATTATCATTTAAATATGATAGCTCACTACCCCCCCTCTGGATACCACCTTGATAGGATGTCGTCTCAGCTTTAAATAAAAAAAAACAAACTTTTTTGGATCCCTACTTTCAATAAAAAAAATTTCGAGATATTATCATTTAAATGTAATACCTACCTCCCCCCCCCTCTGGATACCACCTTGATAGGATACCGTCTCAGCTTTCATTAGAAAAAAAATTACTTAATAATTAACTAGGTCACTATATGGTTCAAACAACCATGCAAAATAACGTTAAACAGCTTAGTGTTCCTTGAAAAAAAAAAAAATTGAGGGAATGAGTAAAGGGGTACAAAGACAACAACAAAAATGTCAAATTTATTCAGATATACCTCAAATTATTGGAAAACTGAGTTTTAGATTCGCCGTGGCATTCAATAAGATCCAAAGAATCTAATTAAAAGGGAGCACACACAAAAGCCAAATTAGGCCAGTAGCCTATGAGAAATCGCAAAATACCCAAGACAATGAACAAGTCCTAATGGGGGGCCCTGGGTCTATAAAAATATTTCAATGGTTTCCCAGGGAATTTGATATCATTTTCTTCTGTCTCCACTTTAAATGAAAAAAAATAATTATCTTTTTGGCATCCCTGCTTTCAAAAAAAAGTTAGGTATTATCATTTGAAAATGATAGCCCTCTATCCGCGCCTTTAAGCAATAATTTACAATTTATTTATGAATCATATTTTTGGGGTAACTTCCGGTTCGATCTTTAATTCCCTAACCTTGTACATAGCTTAGTCTATAGCTAAATTTTGTCTCAATAGAAGGGTTTTTTTTTTGGGGGGGGGGGAGTAAAAATGTTTCAGAAAGAAGATTGTATTTTCTATCAGGCGTTCAACAATTGAGTATTAAACATTAAGAAAATCTTATCTAAAAACAGCAAAAAAAAATCTGCAAACTTACAATTCAGCTGTAGAAACAATCTGTCGGCTGTCAATTTCAAAATCCAACTGAAGGCTGAAGCTGTATAGTAGTGAATGAGTTCTATAATTCTATTCAACTTGAAAATAAAATTCTTGACTACGAACGATGTAAGAAATAGTGATTGGGAAACTGCATTCGAAATGATTTAAACTCATTTCATAAAGACGATACTTTTTTTGTCAACATATTAAGAACTGTGTATATTGTAATATTTGCAAATGCATATTGCATCTGTATGGTTTTTATGCAAAGTAACAAAAAAGACTAAAATTAATGAACAAGAGAGTAGTGAAGAATTGTGGTATGCAAAGTAATATTTGGCAGGGAAAGTCACTGGTGATAAATCGCTAGGGTGGCACCGTGATTGCGTGATTTTCGGGGATTTGGGGAACCAATTTTTTTTTCGGGGAAATACCCAAAAATTCGGGATTAGTGCAAGCCCTGCTTGATTTCTAATCAGGAAAATCGAAATACTAAACCACACGAGAAGGAAAAGCTCCGACTTTGCGGTTGACGCAATAAAGAATTGCCGCAAAATTAATTTAAAATCGACCGAATGCCGCCGCCTCTGCCGGTGGCGGCGCGCCTTTGGTGCGCCGGCGGTGTTACGACACTTCGGCGGCGTTCGACCGGGCCTCTCGTCGGCGGCATTCGGTCGATCCGCCGGCGTGGCGCCGGGGTCTAGAACAAACACATTCTAAATTGTTTAAGTTTTTACGGACGAAAGCGTTGTCAAATTCTACGAGATTGTTTTTCTTATCTTCTAAGTCTAAAACTACCATAAATCAGCTTTAACAAATAAATGACACCCAAAACTAAAAGAAATTACATTAGATAGCCTATTCAAACTCAAAACGAGCAAAAATTAAAAGGAGCGTGGCTGAAAACACCCATGTCTTCTTCAGACCAGAAAATAATTTGTACTTTACTTAAAAAAAAAAAAAAAAAAAAAAAAAAAAAAAAAAAAAAAAAAACCGTGTATTGTCAGTATGACATATATATATATATATATATATATATATATATATATATATATATATATATATATATAATATATATATATATATATATATATATATATATATATATATATATATATATATATATATATATATATATATATATTCTGATATCTATTCCTTATAGTCTTAATACTTCTTTATTTGTTAAAGTCAAAAAAGTGAAAACATTTAAAATGTATTTTTTTTTCAGTAAAGTGCAAATTATGTTCTGGTCTTGAGGAGGTGTGGGGGTTTTCAGCCCTACTCATGCTAATTGTTGCTATTTTGAGTTTGAATAGGTTATATTATTTATTGTAATTTCTGTTCGTTTTGGGCTCAATTCATTTATTTATGGTGATTTGTGGTAGTTTTACGCTTGGAAAATGATTCGAATTTATTTCTACTCATTTTTGGCTTAATGAGGCTGTTTACTATTCTTTGACAAACCTGTTTTGTGGAAAAAGTTTTTTATGTTAATTTCCGTTCATTGCTTATTGACATAGTCTTTTTCATCTAAAAAACATTTTATATCTTTTTAATTTTTTTTTCTATTATACTCCATAGTTTTTACTTTGAAGATTATTTGACTTTATTTCTGCTCATTTTTGGTTTAGTGAGGCTCTTTACTTTTCTTAAAAAAATTATGTTTCCCATTAACAAATACTATCTGTAAGTAATTAAATAAAAAAAAAACAAGTTTTTCAACTGAAAGTGAGGAGCAACATCAAACCTTAAAACGAACTGAAATTATTACATATATGAGAGCGGTTGCCTCCTCCTCAAGACCTCGCTTTTTACGTTAAAGTTCTCTCTCAATGAAAAAATCCGATACTTGTGTTATACACCACTGACTCAAGATTACGATGTGCAAAACTCAAGAACAAACT
This sequence comes from Artemia sinica, assembly GCA_027921565.1. NCBI lineage: Eukaryota > Metazoa > Arthropoda > Branchiopoda > Anostraca > Artemiidae > Artemia > Artemia sinica. The sequence goes on from CM051257.1 coordinate 26,303,805, forward strand.
TACTTTAGAAACAAATTTGGGCTATATATTTGCACATTAGGGGGGGGGGAGGAAGTAGGTACAATTATTTTGCATATTATGAAGCAAGAATTGTTTTCTGACTTCGGACTATCCAAATTCTTTACCCCCCCCCCTTATATGCAAATATATAGCCCAAGTTATATATTTCCGATATATTCTGTCACTTGTCTTTGTCTTGTCTCGCGCTAAGCTGAAAAAAACTAACGAAGAAACCGGTTTTGTTCTCGTGTTTTACACAGCGTAAACTTGAGTGAGTTGCCCATAATACACAAGTACCAAAACTCCTTCCTCCTACGAAAATTAAAAAATCGAACTCAAATCAAATTCTCAAATTTGGAAAGCCTTCTTTTCCACGGTGGGGGGGGGTATTTATGGGTGGGTAAGGTATTTGGATAGTTTGAAGTCAGAAAATAATATTTCCTAGGTATATGGCCACTAAAAAATTACAAAAAAATAGCGAGGTATCTGGAAATTTTGTTAACTAAAAAAAAAAAAAAAAAAAAAAAAAAATCCAGCATAACGTAAATGTATTGTTTCATTTAAGTGTTTTTTCATAGTGTTAAAGATTTTTTTTTTCAATGACCGTTTTTCCAAGTATTAATTACTATTATTAGGTTGATGTAGTGTTTCATTTAAGGGTTTTATGATGATCGCTGATCAAAGTTTATGTTATTTGTGCCTTTCATTTTTTTTACTGTGTTCATGGCCGTAAATTTGGCTTTAAAATACACTTATTTATCTATCTATCTAATATGCAGAATAATTGTACCGAACACATTTTGGATGCAGACCTGCTACACTTTACCCCTTCCCCCCTAATGTGCAAATCTATAGCCCAAATTTATTTCTAAAGTAACATAGAAACTAACGAAAAAACCGGTATGTTCTCGAATTTTACACAGCGTAAACTTGAGTGAGTGGCGCACAATACACAAGTACTAAAATTCCTTCCCCCTACGAAAACTAAAAAATAAAACACAAATAAAATTCTCAAATTTGAAAATCCTTATTTTCTAGGGGGGGGGGGTATTTTCCGTTTTTTCTACGGGAGGGGGGGGGGGTATTCTGGGGGGGGGTAATCATAGGGGAGGGGGTAAACGCCGACCACCATTTATATGTATATTAAAAGAATCGACTTATTATGCTGATTCCAAATATATAATATTCATTTAGCTTAGTGTTACCCATCAAAGTCTACAAGCCTGAGACAATTTGCTGGATCTTCAAAAAAAGCGGGAGACACCCCCCAAAATTCTAAGAATCTCAATGAAAACCACACCTTCAGATTCAGCATATTAGAGAACCCCACTGTAAAGGCTCCAAACTCCTATATGCAAAAACTTGGAAGATGTGTTTTTTTTTGCCAGAAGAAAGATCACGGATGTGTGTTTATTTGTTGTTTTTTTTTTGTTTTTCTTTCCCAGGGGTCATCATGTCAAACCAATGGTCCCAGAATATCGTGAGATGGCTCATTTGAATGGAAATTAAAAGTTCTAGTGCCCTTTTTAAGTAACCAAAGAAATTGTAGGGCTACTAGCCCCCCTACCACGCCCTTTTTTCCCAAAAGTCGTCTGCTCAAAATTTTGAACTAGCCATTTGTTTAGTATAGTTGAAAGGTACAATAAATATGTCTTTGGAAATAACACCCACTGCTCTGGGACCCCTCATGAAGGGGGGGATTGACCCTCCACTGCTCTAGAGAAAGGTCTTTAATTTATGAACTTTTGCCTACTGTTTACGCATAATGTTTGTTATTGGGAAGTTTGCATATATCTTTCGATTTTTTTTGGGGGGGGGGGAGGAGGGTGATTTTTTTTTCTGGGGAGATTTTACACGGGAGGAATTTGTCAGAATTCGTATACAAAATCCGTTTTATTGGTCTTACCTTATCGTGGCGATCCCATTTTGCATATGGAGATGCTTTGGAGGAATTTTCTGGAGGAAATTTTCAGCAGAGTTGGAATTCTCTGGGGGATTTTTACTTGACTGGGGGGATTTTCCACGGAATAAAATTTCCATAGGGGAATTATCACCAGGGGAAATTGTTCATGGGGAAATTTTGTGCGGGAGAAATTTTGCATTGAGGGGCGGGGATTCCACATGACCTTAAAGAGGATCAGAAATTAAATAAAAACAAGTCTTTCTTCAAAAGAAAGCATACTAAAGAGTATTTTTCAGGCGGAATCGTAAACAAGAACTTTTCTGGGAGGAATTCGCAGCGAGGATTGAATTGCGCGGCGGTAACATCCCAGCAGAAGAATTTTACATGCAGGAACTATCTATGGAGGAATTTCTTGTGGCGGGGATTTTCCATCGAGGGGGTGGATTTCCAAGGTTTATCTTGAAAACGATCAGAAATTAAATACAAAAAACGCTTTTCTACTGAAAGTAAGAAGCAATATTAAAAATTAAAACGAACAGATATTATTCCGTATATTAGGTGGGCCACCCCCCTCCTCAGTACCCCGCTTTTTACGCAAAAGTTCAACCTTTTGTCTTAATTCTTTAAGAACGATTCCTGAAATACAAGGGCTGTGTTATTAGAATCAGAATTTCTTATTAAAGTTCTCAAAAAACTTAAGCGTGAAGAGAGGGGTATTGAGGAAGCCTTCCTTGAAATTTTGAGGAGACACTATGCTTGGCGGCGATTGTCCCTGATGGCAAAAAAATGACACCAGAGAGCCATATTTCTTCTCTCATTGCTCTCGGTTTCCATATAGGGTGCTAAAATTCATGGTTTCAGTTGGAATGAGACCCAATAAGTTTATTTATCATTTCAAAAGCCAGTATTTTGCACACAAAAATAACAAATGTGATTATTTTTCAGTTTTTGGTCTTGATTCTATCCATTCTTTGACACCTGGTAGGTTTTCTATCCTTTCCTTATATGCCTTTGCATTAGGTGCTGTTTCAAATAATTTTTCACCAAACTTCACATGTAGCTCGTCAAGAAAAGCAAAGACCACAAAATCAATCCAAGAAATCTGAAAAAGAAGAAGAGCCAAGGAAAATGAATGAATAAAAAATGTTAATCGCCTTTGTTTGTTCAGTTTAAACCGGATTAATTTAAAAAAAACGTTTAAAAAAAAATCAAAGAAAATTGAATAGCCAAGTAAGAATCTAAGACGGGCAGAAGTGAAGTTGTAAAATTCAGTCTTAAGAAGAACAGAAATTGGTGTCAATGGGTAAATGAAACCCAAAACAAGTAGAAATCAGGATGAAGAATCATATTCAACTTAGAGATAAAACATTTAAGATAGCCATTTTGTTAGAAATAGTTCAAAGGTCAGATAAGAAAAATTGCTGTGTCGACACAACCCCCCAGGGCCCTGGGGCAGGCGTTTGTAAGCTATGCTCTGGGGGCTTATATGGTTCTTATGGAAGAGATGCTCGTATAAACTTCAGAGATGGCTCATTTGATGTGAAACTAAGAGTCCTAGTTCACTTTATCAGAGTCAAAATAGATCGAAGGGCAACTAGCCCCTCCCCCTTCCATGTCTTTTTCTTCCCCGAACCCATCCGATAAAAATTTGAGGAGGCCATTTTGTTAAAAATAGTTTCAAACATCAGATACTAAAACTCCAGGGTCTACACAACCCCCCAGGGCCCAGGGACAGGCTCTGTAAATTATGCCCTGGGTGCATATATGGTTCTTATAGAAGGGATGCTCGTATAAACTTCAGAGAGGGCTCATTGACTGTAAATGGAAATTTCTAGTTCCCTTTTAAAAAGTCAAAAGAGATCGAAGGACAATTAGTCCCCCCCACGCCCTTTTTACCCCAAACCCATCTGATAAAAATTTTGAGATAGCCATTTTTTAAAAATAGTTCAAACATAAGATAATAAAACTCCGAGGTGAACACAAACCCATTTTTTCATTTTGATATTGTTACTTTGATGCTAGTTTTTACATTTTGATGAATATTTGATTTTTAAAAAAGAAGCTTGATTTTGAAATAAGGTATTTTTAAAAACTTTAAACTTTTTGCAATCAAAAACGAACAAAAATTAATTAAAGAAAAACTTTCAGAAAAAGAAGCTTTCAAAGAAAGATAAAGGCTGTTTTAAACTTAAGTTCAGCAGATACAAATACCTGTTAAAATTCAAAATTAAAACGACCAGAAATTACTATTAAAGAATAAATGAAACCCAAAACGAACAGAAATTAAATAAACAATCATAGAAAAAAACATCCAACAAGTAATAATATAAATGAATGAATAAATCTTATAGCGAATAACGCTTACATTGAATATGCAAATCAAGCTTAAAACGAAAAAAAATATTTTGCTATTTAAGTATAAATGAAACCCAAAACGAACAGAAATCAAATAAAGATTCAATGCAAACAAACATACAATACTAATGTAAATGAATCAATAAATCATAAAATGAGTGAAACTTAAACTTAATATGCAAATCAAGCTTGAAACGAACAAAAGTCACTACAAACAAGAGTTTGGGTATCGTCTTCTTATCTCACTGTAAAAGTCTAAAACCTACTGCGTCATGGCGCTTTACTGAAAACTGTATGTGTTTTGAACAGTCTTGGAAAGTATAAACAAAATCAAATTGAATATTTTATATATAATGACATTAATTGTTTAAAGATCTATCAGTTCAACATTTTATTTCACTGTAATTTTATTTTCATTTTCAATGCTGTAAGAACTGGAAAAGAGAATATTTGTAATGTAATTCGTTTTCAGTGAAGCGCCAATGACGCAGTTGGCTTTAGGTTTTTGCAGTTAAGGAAGTGGACAATTTTAGGGGTCTTAAACAATTTTAGAAAGAACTGATAAATTAAACTGAATATCTGATGTATAATGATGTTAATTGCTGATTGCTCATCAGTTCAAAATTTTACTGTAATTTTTATGCTTATTTTCAATGTTAAGTACAAAAGAAAATATTTGTAACACAAATCTGTTCAAACAGTTCCTGGTAACGAACTTTAAGTAAGGAGCGACCCGGCTCAATAGTAACCGAAACTCTAAAAACAGAATTTGATACCAATAGATACATCATAAGAATCAGATTTTTATGCTGATTTCAAATATATAAGTTTCATCAAGTTTAGTGTTACCGATTAAAAGTTATACACCTGGGAAAATTTGACTTATTTTCGAAAAAAGAGGGAAACACCCCCCAAAAGTCATAGAACTTTAATGAAAATCACACCAACGGATTCAGCGTATCAGAGAACCCTACTGCAGAAGTTTCAAGCTCCTAGCTGTAAAAATGTGGAATTTTGTATTTTTTGTCAGAAGAAAGATCACGGATGCGTGTTTGTTTGTTGTTTTTTTTTTTATTTCCCCAGGGGTGATCGTATCGATCCAGTAGTCCTAGAATATCGCAAGAGCTCATTTTAACGTAAATTAAAAGTTCTAGTACTCTTTTTAAGTGACCAAAAATTTGAGGGCAACTTGGCCCCCTCCCACGCTCATTTTTTTCCCGAAGTCACCCAATTAAAATTTTGAGATAGCCATTTTGTTCAGCATAGTCGAAAATCTAATAAGTATGACATTTTCAGGAAGGATTTTTTTCTGGTGGGGGGGGGCTGTAGGAGGGGATTACTCGGGAGAATCTTTCCGTGGAGGATGTTTCCTTGGGGTAAGGGACATTTCTATGAAGGGAGCGCCGGTTTCCCCAGCATTATTTAAAAAACGATCAGAAATTAAATAAAAAAAAAACAAGTTTTTTCAACTGAAAGTAAGAAGCAACATTAGAACTTAAAACGAACACAAATTATTACGTATATGAGGGGGTTCGCCCCCAAGTCAATACCTCGCTGTTTTTGCTAAAGTTTTTTAGTACTTTCAAAAGAGCTATCTATTCTAATTTACCAGCCTTTGTGATTCAGGGGTTTGTGATTCGAAAAAAATTTTAAGTTTAGCGTAAAGAGCGAGATATTGACTAGGAAGCGAACTCCCTAATATACGTAATGAAAACATACGAATATAGAAATTCGTTACGTAAGTTAATTCGTAAGTTATGTCAGAATAAAATTTCGAGAAAGCCAATTAGCCAAAAAAAGAAAAATTAATATGCAAATTTCGTTTTAATTAATCATGTACGGTGAGGCAAAATCAAAGTGCATTAATTCAAAAACGTTCAGAAATTAACTAAAAAAAACAAGTTTTTTTTAACTGTGAGGAGTTTGGCTTTATCATAACTCTATTTTTTTTAAACAATAAAAAACTTTACCGTAAAGAGCGAGGCGTTGAGGAGGGGACAGCCCCTTTCATATAGGGAATAATTTCTGTTTGTTTTAAGTTTTAATGTTACTCCTTACTATCAGTTAAAAAAAACTTGTTTTCTTTAGTTAATTCAGTAAAGCGCCAATGACGCAGTAGGTTTTAGACTTTTACAGTGAGAGAAGAAGGCTATATCCAAACTCTTGTTTGTAGTGATTTTGTTCGTTTCAAGCTTGATTTGCATATTCAATTTAAGCTTCACTGGTTTTGAGATTTATTTATTCATTTACATTAGTATCTATAATATGTTTGTTTGCATTGATTCTTTATTTTATTCATTTATATTATTACTTGTTGTATATTTTTTGCTATGATTGTTTATTTAATTTCTGTTCGTTTTGGGCTTCATTTATTCTTTAATATTAATTTCTGGTCGTTTTGAGTTTGAATTTTAACAGGATCAGCAGGTATCTACTGATCTTAAGTTTAAAATGGCCTTATATTTTCTTTGAAAAACTACTTTTTCGTGAAAGTTTTTTTTTATTAATACCAAAAAGGACGTTATGAATCAATATAAAGTCCTGAAATTTTTATTGAGATCTTTATATTGCCTGAAGTTCAAACTTGATCAGCAATTACATTTATATTTTTGCATTACATTTTTGCAACCGTTTATATGTTAAAATGATACTTGCGAAAGCCGTTTACCAAAGAAAGGACGTTATGAATTAACATAAAGTCCTGAAACTTTATTAAGCTGTTTATGTGGCCTGAAGTTTAAACTTGATCAGCAATTACATTATATTTTATATTTTTGCAGCTGTTTGTTTGTTTAAATAATATTTACCAAAGCCGTTTACCAAAAAAGGACGTTATGAATCAATATAAAGTCCTGAAATTTTTATTAAGGTGTTTATATGGCCTGAAGTACTACCTTAATACAGTTCATAACTCCATTCCTTTAGTACACAGTGATCACCCGTGGCCAATTTTCGCTGTGCCTATGACCACTTCCATTCAAAACGACCGGACAAAGAAAATAATACATTGAAAGCATACGGCTGTATGCTTAGGTAGCGTTAGAGCACTGTCTTGGATACATCTCATGACCTCAACATGTTGGGATATGGTGATGTGCCTGGAGGTTACATGTTGTCCTTTTTGTTTGTATTGTCGGATTTACAAACTAAAAACTGCGACTTTTCATATGTTTTTTTGTCTGTGCGCCTGAAAATTTTCGTGAAGTTTTGTTTCAAATTTAAGCTTGCTTCGATTCTTCTGCTAAATATAGTTGTTTTCTACCGTCACAACAAAAATTGTTAGTCAAAGGTTTTGCTAATCATTACGTTTCTGCTGAAAAAAAAAACAAACAATTAATGGCTAACAATTGTTGGCAAATTTTTCCAACAAATCGAATCGTGGAGAAAATTATTGGTGAATTTGAAGCATAATATTCAAAAACTGATTTTACAACTAAGCAGGAGGACTAGTTCCTACAAGAGATACTATACGGAGGCTATATTATTAGGCTATGCGAAATCTTTTTCCAAATTTGAATTTTTCGAATATCCTGCCCAATCAATATTTTTTTTCAGATGTCAATATGTCTCTGCGGTCTAAAATAAAATTATTACCTAGTTTTGTTAGTTAAAAATTCAGGGTAGAAAAAGTCTTATATCTACTTGCATTAATAGTACTGTTGTTGTGAATGTTTTCTTTTTGCATTGACATTAAGATTAAGGCTTTGGGAGCAGGCATCGAACTCTAACCTTTAGGGGTAAAGTGGTATTCATCTCAATAAGTTAATCATGGAAGACAGGTTTAGATGTTGCGAACATGCTCTTAGGAGGCCCAAGGACGGATACCAGGGGGCCATGGTTCGAAACCACACCCTCCAAGGATGCAAGGAGTCCTGAGGGATCTATGTGAGCAATTAAAGATGTAAGCATCAGGTTAAGAGGCGCGATATCTTGAGCAGCAGAGAGGTGCAACATAATCCATCTGTACCACTGAACTTTACTAAATGAAGTGTGTAAGAGGAAACTGGACGTCCCAGATCAGGCCGACATGAAACTGTTAGAAGGCATAAACCTTAAAAGGCGTTGTAGATACAAGTGTTGGCCAGTGTGTCGGCGAACATTGCTACAAGCTTATGTCTTCACAAGCTCTCTACCTCAATTTTAACTAAGGGTTCTCACTAGAACCTGGTCTTCGGTACTCGGGTTGCTGCTCCTTGGGATCTAAAATCGGGAAAGTAGTTTGCAAGTTTGGAACCCGAATGCGTCTAATATCGGGATAACAGATTCCTGATTCCGATGCCCTAGCATTTCATATTTGACAATTGCTTTAAGTTTTTCAAACAGTGGCACCAATTCAGGATAATTTAGGAGGGAAGGATAAAAGGATTTTTTACAATTATTTTTAATGAAGACACAAAAAAACAATTTCAAAATCTAGGATGGGGGCTTTTCATATTTTGTTTCTGCTAAATGATATTTTGTCAAGTAATAATATTCTATCAAATCCAGGGACACAATTACCAGCCCCTCCCCTCCCAATTGGCATGAGTATTCAGAGGGGTGGCGCCTCTGTTTTTTTTTGCCTGCAATTTACCTCAGTTAGAGCAACCGCCTACATTCTGCACTACATTAACGAACATTTCCTCTCAGTTTTCCCTCATCTACTTTATTGACTGATGTTTTCCTGACCAGACAGTTTTTATAACTAAGGATCACACTGGTGCCCATCGAATCTACCATCACAGTATTGCCGTTACTTAACTGATCTACCTGATTACCAAGATTAGAAGCTAATATCCCCAATTTAGGATTGCTTCAATTTTTTCGGGTACCGAAATTAGCAAACTACTGCCCCGACTTAAAATCCATAGGAGCCCGACCTCCAGGGGGCAATGGTCACTCTCTTTCAGAAATAATCTACACAATGTGACGCGGGACATATTTGGCAGAACTGTGCCAAGCGTTTTGGGGAGTGTGCCAAGTGTGGTGGAAATATGTGGCTCACGTGGTGTTCTGAGATGTACACCAGGTAGCGGGAAGTCAGAATCTTCTCCCCGACCCAGGCAACACAGTTTCGACATTAAATCTATCATCAACTAGGTAATTATATTTACCTCTTTCTATGCTGTCTTGAAAACCTTGCTGTAATTTACAAAACCAATTTATATAGAGTTTGGATTATTAAGCGAAAATTGAGACTTATAGAATAATAAAAGAAACCTTTTTTCAACAGGTTTCTATAAAAGTGGATTGCGTGCAGGCGTGCACACAAGAATTGGGGTGATAAGGCTGTCGCTTCTTTAAATCTTTTAAAGGAGCGGATTTTTTATTACTTTTTTCTAATATGACTTTTTCTATTTTGTCAATTTGCAAAAGCGCCCCCCCTTAATTGATTATCTTTATTGAAAAATATTGAGATGAGATGAGATATACATGTATTAAAAAAGAAAACAAAACACTATTTGCCTTTCACCTGCTAGGAAAGGCTTGGAAGGGCAAGCGAGTTTGGAAGGGCAAGCGAGATTATTGTTATGAGGAAACGTCTAACAGAATCCTTTTTGTCTGAATCTATCTGCAATAATTTTCAAGCTTTATTATAAACACAAACAACAGGTATAATAATGGGGAATTTTTTATAAGACAGTGAAACTCAAGCCACAAATGAATATTTCGACCCAATATCCAAGGGCCGTTTTCAGCAAAACACATATGAATATATAAAAAAAACTTACAGTAAAATAGAACCTTTACAACTAAATATTTTTAAAGACCAACTAAATATTTTCGTTGAAGTTAGGATTTTGGGACTGTTTAAAAAAATTTAGTTTTAGAGTCGTATTTTACTATAATTATTTTATATATATATATATATATATATATATATATATATATATATATATATATATATATATATATATATATATAATATATATATATATATATATATATATATATATATATATATATATATATATATATATATATATATATATATATATATATATATATTCATTTGAGTTTTGCCGAGGACGGCCCTCGGGTATAGGGTCAAAATATTTGTTAGTGATTTTAGTTTCACTGTCTTATAAAAACAATTATTGAAAAAAACTACGTTTTCTAAAGAGTTAAAGAGGCTGAGTTACAAGGTCGAACCTTAAAACGTACAGGGATTAGGAGGCACAGTTGGGGGGCTGCCGCCCCCAAACCCCCCGCTTTTCGCAGCCTTTAAATAAAAAAAAAAGTTTTTTAAACTGAAAGTAAGGAGCGACATTAAATCTTAAAACGAACAGAAATTCTTCCGTATATGAAAGAGGCTGTGCCCTCCTCAACGCCTCGCTCTTTACGCTAAAGTTTGACTTTCTCACAACTCTTTTTTTAAACAATAAAAACTTTAGCGTAAAGAGCGAGGCGTTGAGGAGGGCACAGCCTCTTTCATATACGGAATAATTTCTGTTCGTTTTAAGATTTAATGTCACTCCTTACTTTCAGTTTAAAAAACTTTTTTTTTATTTAAAGGCTGCGAAAGCGGGGGGTTTGGGGGCGGCAGCCCCCCAACTGTGCCTCCTAATCCCTGTACGTTTTAAGGTTCGACCTTGTAACTCAGCCTCTTTAACTCTTTAGAAAACGTAGTTTTTTTCAAATAATTTCTGCACGTTTTTGTACAGTTTATTACTTATTATTGCTTGACTAACTGTTAGCTGATCGTGTCAGGAGTTAAAGTTGGGGGGCTGCCGCCCCCCAAACCCCCCGCTCTTGTACATTCTTGTGTTAAGGCTTTTAATTCCTGAATACTCAAATCACGTCGTACAGGGTGCCTCCTAATCCCTGTACGTTTTAAGGTTCGAACTTGTGACTCAGCCTCTTTAACAGCCCCCCCAACTGTGCCTCCTAATCCCTGTACGTTTTAAGGGTCGACCTTGTAACTCAGCCTCTTTAACTCTTTAGAAAACGTAATTTTTTTTAAATAATTTAAAAAAAAAACTGAGTTTCTTTTCAAAGTCTAAATTCAGTATATAAAAATTTGCTCTGATGGTGAATCGAACCCGAGTTTTCCGCCTGAGAGTCTGAAGTATCAACCGCTGGACTATACAGATACAATGGTAATTGTTTTTTAGTATATGGAAGCTATTTTCGACGCAAGCAAATTCCCAAAAAACTTGATATTTGTATTTTGGAAAACAGGGAAGGAGTGATCAGATTGAGCTGAAATTTCGAGGATAAGCTCCCAGGCCCCAGGAAAGCTTATCCTCTAAATTTCAGCCGGATCAGACAACGTTAAAGGGGGGTTGTGGTGGGAAAAATTAACATGGGCTAATATAGGAAAACGAGGTTTTTCGTAAATGTAAATTCGGGGGATAATTTTTTCGGTCTGAAAATATCAAAAGGCCCTAACAGGTCGAATTCTGCTTCGAATGAGTCCTCATTCAACCGGATCCGTTGCCAACTGTGGCCTGTAGGCGTGGCTAAGAAAAAAAAAAGAGATGATGAATTTTAAGTGGCTATATTTGGTTTTTTTGAAAACAGGGAAGGAGTGATCGGATTGAGCTGAAATTTCGAGGATAAGCTCCCGGGCCCTAGGAAAGCTTAACCTCTAAATTTCAGCCCAATCGGACAACGTTAAAGGGGGGCTGTGGTGGGAGGGTCCAAACTTCCGGCCCAGTTTACCCCATGAAGATAAAGTCGGAGGAGGATGAAATTTTGCAAGTTTCTTAGTTTGAGCTTGGGCTACAAAATGCGATTACCGCCGTCTCTCTGCGACCTCTAGGACCTGAAATCGCTTAACATTGTGGTGGGTCGCCTCTTTATAGAGGCACAAGTGTGCCTCCTTGATTCCCTATTATTCCACCTGTTTTTTTGTGTTTGCAATGGAAAAGCAGTGTGCTCTTCGTTGTTATTTACTAGCTTATTGTATCTTTTAATTTTTGCATTAGTTGCTAAAGCTGTAAAGTTTCAAATCTAAGCGAAAACAATACCTTGTTTCCTATTAAATATTGCCTGTTGTCAGAGAGCCTTTTCTCATAAAATGCCATAGCGGGCAGAAGCTTTTCTTGAAGTACCTGAAGTCCAAGCTCCTTTTTCTTGATTGGATCTGTCTCTCTGCGAGCTGGCAATGACGCTGGAACAAATTAAAAATCTCAATTATTCCATATGTGAAGTCAGTTCTTTGGCAGTAAGAGAATCTGAGAAATTCAGAAAGCTCCCTAACAACAGGTACTTTACCAAAGTACTTTAGTTGCGGCACCTTGGAATGGCTTTTGGAAAAAATAAATTTTTTGATAGTGTTGGGACGTCCAAAAGGTCTCATTCGTATTCGCTTTGCATCAAGCTCTATGGCTACCTTTTCTGATTAATTAAAAAAAAAGACTTTCCGAAAAAGAAGTTTTTCAAAGAAAAGTAAAAGCCATAATAAACTTAAGATCAGCAGAAATAAATTCCTGCAACAATTGAAACTCAAATGGAACAAAAATTACAATTAAAGAATTAATGAAAGTTAAAACATACAGAAATTAATTAGCAATCATAGTGAGCAAACATACAACAAGTACTTATATAAATGAATACATAAATATTAAAACAAGTTAAACTTAAAATTGAATATTCAAATCAAGCTTAAAACGGAGAAAAATTACTATAAACAAGAGTTTGGCTACTGCGCCCTTCCCTAACTGTAAAAGTCTAAAGCCTACTGCGTCACTAGGCTTTTCCCAAACTTCTGCCAGTTCGGGATATATTCACTATTAAGAGAAATAGTACAAGAGAGAGCTCGCTCGTGACTCCTAGATTTCTTAAGAAAAAACTAAGTAAGATTTTGACGAGTGGGATATAAGGCTCTTAGTTTTTAGTGGCCTGGCCCCATGGAAGACCATTAAATGCAGACATTCGGGTAGATTAGGAAGGACTTCTCCTTGGGTGGTGTCACTGAGTAGGATCTTATGACTTTTCTAAAAATAGCAGGTAGCCTCGCCAATAGATGCGATGTGGTAAAGGCTCAAACATATTTATTCGTTTCGTAGGAAATATAAAAGGAAATATATAGCCATTATTTTCTTGTAGAGCGATTAAACAACATAAGAAAATATGCTGGGCCGAAGCAGACCAAACTTTTCAGGTTCTGAGAATTTTGCAATTGGTTTGCTGGAAAAAGAGAAGATTCCTTGGAAGGGTTCAACTAGGGATATTAGGCCAAACCCAGAGATTGCTGAATCCATATCTAGAAGGCTGGTCCTTGATTTCATGTTTCGACAAAAAAAACACCAAGTTCGGGCAACAGGAAGTCAAGTAGTAGCAAGGATCAGCATAGAGAAATCTGGGTAGTTTTTAGTAGAACTGTTTTTCTAACCCAACATCAATTTTAAAAGTTTTTACATCCTCTGTCTCCAAACAAGAAAGGTCACAAATGTTGTTGCTCTGGCTTGTAAAATTGAAGTAGTCTACCTCTCTTCACAAGATATTATCGACGGCGAAGCTTTTGTACAGGCTTCCGTAGGTCGAAACAAACAAGATTCGGAAATTCTAAATTCGTTAGAACCTCTAGAGACCTTTCATTGTTAACTTTTGCAAACCAAGCGTATAATCAAGTCCTATTTAATGACCCCAAAAGCTTAACTTGTGAGGGCTGAAGAGAGAGAATGAGAGAGAGAAAAAAAAGGAGAGAAAGGGAGAGAGAGAGAGAGAGAGAGAGAGAGAGAGATGACAGCTTTCGTAAGCAAAAGCGCTTGCATATTACCCAACAGTTTTTTTTTTTTTTTAACCCAGCACTGTCAGTTTAGTGAGTTGCAGGTAATAAGGATAGGAATGAAAAATGATACTGAAAAGCAGAGAGATGAAGATTGATATATAGAGGAATATCAAGCTAATCAGGTAACTAACCAGATTAGAACGCAAAGAGAAAAACCTAACAAACTATAATGAAAAAAAAGTTTATGAAAAAATCGTTCAAAAATTCCTAAAAACAAAGCAAAGATAGACGCTGTTGGCCTCTATAAAAAAAAAACAAAAAAACAAATTTGGATTCTGAGTTAAAAACGGAAAAAAACAAGGAAGAAGAAAGAAGAGAGAGAGAGAGAGAGAGAGAGGAGGAGGAGAAACGGAAAACGTTCAATAAAAAAAAACAAAACGGACCGTAGAATAAGAGCATTCACGAGTAAAGCAAAAAATTTACAAACGAGAGAAAAAAAGTAACAAAAGGATATTAGTAGAAAACTATCTTTGTTTAAAATTTAAATGATTCACTCATTAACTGAACAATTTATCTTTCCAAAGCTGAAATTTCATTTTATTTGATCAGCAGTAGAAATCTATGCGCAAGCAATTTGCTCTATGAGATAGGTTCAGTCATTCGGTGCCTTTTTAGTAAACAAAAACAAAAGTAACAAGAAAACAAACAAGTAAACAAAGTAAACAGTAAAGTATAACAGAAAAGTAAAGTAAACAAGATAACAAAAAAGTAAGAAAGCTTTTAGAAGTTATTCTTCCTGAAAGTTACTTGAGAGCACTTTTCAAAACCTTTACTAATTGCTAGCTTAAAAAGAAAATGTATAGACATAAGCTAAAAAAAAGAACAAGCTAAAAAAATAAGCTAAAAAGAAAATGTATAGACATAAGCTAAAAAAAAGAACAATGAAATAGTATCATTTTGTTTATTAATGACATTAATAGAGACGGTAAATTCGCAGAAAAATGAAAAACAAACTACTAGTATAAGAAAAAAATCTGAAAGAGAAAATTAAAGTTATTTCACGTTTTGTGTGTCAGGAGGAAGAAGTACATCGATAGCTGAACCAAAACCTTGTGTTTGAAAATTCATTAAAATTAACATAAAACTCGTAGCAATAACAGGGGAAAACTTGACGAACTTGGAAGAAGACTATAAAAATTTATTCAGGCTTGTGAGTCAAAATCTGTCGAAATAGATTAGTAGTCCCAGCTAATCCAATTCGATCAAATGATCTAATATTACCAAAATAACTAACTTTTTACCTATCGACGTAATTTTGTTTCTCTAACCCAAGGTTCACATTAGAAAACTCATTTAAAAATCTAAATTAGAGAGTTTTTGGTTTTTTTCTAAAAAAAATTTACTTTTTTCTGTCACATAATGAATGGGAGAAAAGTTCCAAAAACACGGAGCCTTAAAATAGATATCATTAAAGTAACCTTAAAGTAGCAATTCAATACCGAACTTCAAAAATAAAGTTTTCGAGTTTCCAGAAATTTTAGAAATTCTTATTGAGGAGACGAAAAACAAACAACAGAAGCTGAACCCTTTCTTATTTTTCAAACTAGAATACGTCGTAGATATATCTACATTGGCTACATTAAGCTACATTAAGCTCTCGAATCCGAACATCAAACCATTACATTCATTTCAGCGATGTGTCAGCATTATCACTTTGCGTCACTAAGAAAAAAGTATATAAAGACAGAGCAACAAGTTTGGACAATATTCTGAAAGAATCTCTACTGTTGAACTGCAACAGCAATCGCTTACCAGTCACTAAGTCGCTAACGGTATCAGCATAAGCGTCTGCAATAGCTGAATCGAAGACATCTTCTGGTTGGAGCCCGTGTGCCTTTGCCAAGTAGCGGATAATTGCCAGAGTCTGCGGTAAAAAGCGACCGTTGACTTCCAAAAGTGGGAGGTATCCAGTAGGTGTTTCTATAATTTATGGTAATTAATTTGACATGCGAAATACAGGCATTTGTTGGAGCTAATAACAATCGCTAATAAATTTGATTAGACATAGGCAGAATCACTAAAACACACAAAAAGAAACATTAAAAATGTATTCAGTTCCCACTCAACTCAACTCAAAATTCCCCACCCACATAACTACCAACTCTATTGCTCCACATACAAGAAGCTCTTCACTCCACATCCCTCCACATCAAAACCTCATACCACATATCCCCACTGTAACTTCGGTCATGGAATTTCCATCTTGGAATCCCTGATACTGACAACTCCGTCACGAACGTGCCAAAATATTAAACAAATTTCAATTTGCATCAATGCATAAATTTTTTATGTTTTAGGCCTACTGGATTCATCGGCGTGTGAATGACGTAAAAGATATAATACTCGTGCTACAATATAGAAATCCACAGGCCGATAAGTGCATGTTTGTAAACCTATGTCAGGGTTGTAATGTTGTTTTAAGTAACTGAATCCAAATATAAGACTAAAATTGCGATATTAGTATCGTAAACCAAACCGCAGGATGTGCATATCGCTCCGCTCGACCCTCATTCACTGCCTGAGCCAGGAACCCAGGAGTCGATCCTAATTGTGTTTTGAAATATCTTACTTTTAAAGCATTTTAAAATATCTTACTTTTGATAGTCGGCTTTGCAACGACTACAGACAAAATTATCATACAGTTACCGAAAGGGACTTGCGTTACTAATGTGAGGATGGAGATACAAAATTTTGAGCAGAGGCTTTTTCTTCATTTTCATCTTTAGCTTAATGAATTTTCAAATATTGACATAGGTTCCTGGAAAATCATAAATGTAATCAGGACTATCCAGTACTTTAATTTGAGCTTAGAAATGAGGACAAAAGACATTTGAACGCGATCGGATTTTGAAAAATAATTTGCCAACATCAGTGCTTTGCACATAGCTCAATCTCTTGCTTATCACTCAATCAAAACTATTTTTCCCCATGGGGCATTTTTGCCCTGTTCAGCCCACAAAACTGAAGCTCGGCACTCTCTAATAATGTGACCTCTACTCCTGCTTAAAAAAGATACTATATTTTTACACGATCATTCCAATGACCACTTTTGTTAATGTATAACTACAAAAACAAATGGGCAGCGCGTGACTATCCTTCCCTGGAAAAAAAATTCAAATTTTATAGATAGTGGTTCTAGGATTTTCGTACGTTCCATTTCATTGCATAATTTCCACCAGGGTCCCACCCTTTCTTAGGGAATTTAGTTCCTACTTTTAAAACTGCGTAAATTTTCATAAATTAATGGCGATGAGGACCAACATTAAAGTCAACACATATTGTATACTTAGAATCAGCGTGAATAGTAGATTTTGCTGTTGCATACATTGCAATCAAAACTTACTTACTGTTTTGCAATCAAAACTTACTTACTCTTTACTTACTGTTTATTACTAGAGATGGCTTGATCCAAGACTCTCTGAAAAGTTAAGGACGATAGTTAATCCCTCCTTCAACTCTGTTTTTACATTCAAGTTTAATATTCGTATAACAATACTTCAAGGATGATAATCATCCCTGAAAAAGTGCCCCCTCCATAGTTTTTTATTTTGGAGAGGAATCTGAAATAACAAATTTCGTTATGGAGTAATCATTCCCACTGTTTTAAAACTGAGTTTAAAACGCTCATCCATCCGTTTAAAGGAGTCTTCCTTAAAAAAAAACATTATTAACAAAACAGTCGTCCATGATCATCCATCTTGAAAATAAAATACAAAACTTTGCCTTTTTGAAGCTAGAAACTAAAGAAAAAAAATATTGGTTTACTAAATTACAACCTCTTTCCCACCACACCGAGAGCCAGAAGTCATCGGTAACCAAGATGATGCCCATTCAAACAGAAAACAAAATTTCTAGTGATCTATTGTTAGTGAAGAAAGAGGCCGTGCTACGGAAAAAGAAGATCATTTTCCCCCACAAAACGGCATTTTTGGACAAATGCGGCCAAAATTAAGGTGATTAAAAATTCCGGGATAGCAAATCGGTCAAAACCTATCTAAAAGATGGATGTAAAACCAACTCCTCTCTCCACACCCCAAAAAAGTTTTCTTTGTGATTTTTTTCTATAGTTTTTCCTTTTAAGCGCTCTCAATGCAAATCTTCAGCCAGTGCTTCAATTTTTTTAAGTATATACCTTCACCCCAAGTCCTTCAAAGGTCATTGGAATTCATTGAACTGGACAAACTTTATGTTTATATATATTTTTGAATTTCATTAGCTTTACTCGTTATTGCTAAATTTCGCATTAAAGTGAATCTTGGGTCGGGGTTGTAATGATAAAGGCTCCTGAAGAGACAGCCAAGAAATAAACATGCTGCTCGATTCGGCATTTCCTGCTGTATTGTAAGTAGGGAGCGACCCGGCTCAATGGTAACCAAAACTCTAGAAAACGGTATTTCGATACAAATAGATACATCAAAAGAATTAAATTTTAATGCTGATTTCAAATATGTAATTTTCATTAAGTTTAGTCCTATCCCATCAAAAGTTACACGCCGGAGAAAATTTGGCTGATTTTCGAAAAAAGGGGAAAAGACCCCCTAAAAGCTATAGAACCTTAATGAAAATCACACAATCATATTCAGCGTATCAGAGAATCCTACTGTAGAGGTTTCAAGCTCTTATCTACAAAAATGTGGAATTTTGTATTTTTTGCCAGAAGAAAGATCACGGGTGCGTGTTTATTTGTTTGTTTGTTTTATTTATTTTTTTCCCCAGGGGTGATCGTATCGACCCAGTGGTCCTAAAATATCGTGGGAGGGTTCATTGGAATGGAAATTAAAAGTTCTAGTGCCCTTTTTAAGTGACCAAAAACATGGAGGGCAACTAGGCCCCCTCCCACGCTCATTTTTTTCCCAAAGTCACCCGATCAAAATTTTGAGATAGCCATTTTGTTCAGTATGTTCGAAAATATTATAAGTATGTCTTTTAGGATGACTTAATACCCCGAAGTTCCCAGGGGAGGGCTGAAAGTTATGAACTTTACCCAATGTTAACATGTAGTATTGGTTATTGGGA